>JAQFZH010000164.1:0-45852 GCA_034695485.1 Entomobrya nivalis
GCGTATTTATGCTACAATGAATGTAGCGTATTTGCGCTACAATTGTAGCGTAAATACGCTACTGATCCTCCACTGAATAATGTCTTTTCACTTTTTCACAGCTTAAAAATATAGATAAATTGAAGCATTGAAACATAAACGAATGAAAATGGCATATAAACTAGACTGTTACTTTTGACGCAAATCCCATTATCATTTTTGCCAATTGCAATGATTGTCGTCGCTATTAAAGTAGTAATCCTGCACACGTGCTGTCTTATTTTGAGGTAACTTCCCCCCAAAATATCCGGAAGGAAATGAATGTGTAAAAGAAATAAAAACGCAGAAAGCCATGAAATCACATCTGCTGGATTTAGTGGATTTACTGCATCGCTATAATCAAACTACCGTAACGGCACGACGGAAGACAGTTGTACACTTAACATGGCAGCAGGACCAATTGTTATTATAATATTAAGCCAACCAAAAACAAAACCAAGAGGATCTTGAAGCATTTTTCTAATCTTATCTAGCAAGTTCTTCTAATACTTAAACACATATACAACCTGACTTTTCTATACTACTAAACAAGTGAAGTCAGTCCTCCCTGAATGTAATATTAACAAAGCCAGTGAAACAATATAATAGCTGTAATAATATGAATAGCAATGTCGTAGCAGTGGAATAATAGTGTTATTGTTGGGAAGAAATGACATGATGATGAGGATTCCTGTAAAACACACTGTTTAACTTTCTCCACAAGCAGCACACTGTGGTAGTGGTGATGATGGTAGTAGTAAAAGTGACGTCACGCTTAGATACTTTCGCAGAAAGACAATAGTGTTTGTTCCCTATTTTCCTGGTTCAGTTCTGCTCATCATTATCATCATCCTCATCGCCATCACTAAAGCAAAACAGGACTGACTACAAAAAATCCTTCTTTTTCTTATTTCCTTCCCAACTCCTCTTCGTTAATACTTGTGTGTAAACCTTACACGTAGTATTTTTTGGTTTTGTCAGGAGGTCTGCGTATATTGCCAACAAAAAGTGTATCATGGGCTTTTGTGCATTGTTGTACTTTTTATGAGTTTGCAAAGGCACTTTTCGCAGCCATTTCCACAAACATTATTTCAACATTAACATTTATGAAGTCCATTTGCTCCTGTCTCTTTTCCCTTCTTCTTTTGTTAGGCTGTAGATATAAGAATAGTGAGAAGAAAAAGAGTTCAATACAACTTTATTATATAAGCACCTTTTCTGTCTATCTATTCATAGTACGGATGTTGTGATAAAGTATGTTCTCCTTCCGATTTTTTTTTCAAGTCAAATAAATACAAGAAGGCTGTAGTACTTTATATTGCCAAACACCAAACTTTTTTATATTTTCTCTGCTTCCTACCATGTGCGTACTTTTTCATGTTTTGTTTGATAGTTTGCATGTACTTTAAAACGGGGAGGATTTATTCTTGTTCTACTACACATCAACTGCTTTGAAAACAAGCTATAAAGCTGTTTTGTTGGTGTGAGAGGAGAAGCTGGAGGTGGAAAAATAGGCGGTGGCGGTGCGTATGAGTGTACATTTAGTATTGTTATGTCGCTGTATATCCAGATGAGGTGTGGGCAAGTAGAATAATTTCCTTCTAAATTGGATGTGATTTGGCACCATCAAGCTTATAAAAAAGAGGTAAAACTCACAATCATATTATGTACAACAACGAGCTATTGATTATAATTTTTTGATCTGAGTCTCTCACTGGAAAACAGGTGCAACCGGGTTGCATAATGATTATGACGTTGAATATATTAATTTATATTCTAATACATACTACATACAAGCTAACTTTTAGCTTTTGTTTCGGCTTACAAGTAAAAATTATTTTTAATTCTAATCCACTTTTGATAAATTATTGTTTGAACTGAATAAAATGAACAAGGACAGGAAAAAGTGAATAAAAGGTTGTTAATCGTGTTGAGTGAATATGGCATATGAATAGAATATGAGTTATGTAATGAATCACAAAATAACTCGTCTGCTTGCACAGGAGGATGAGAAGGCGAAAGATGAAGGCTTATTACTTGTGTATGTATGTATGGCTTTGAAAAAGAAAAAAATACTACGACTCTGTCAACAGCAGTATATTAGGTTGTTGGGAACGAAAATGTTGGGTAAAGTCGTGAGTGTCTTATTGTGTGGTCGGTGGTGCGGAAGGAATGGAATGCACTGACATTATTAGTATTATTACGATTATGAGTATTGCTCCTGAAATGATTATTATTACTACTGCCATGTCGTCACCGGAGACTATTGTTGTGCTCTAGATGCTGATAACGATGCCGTGTTGTTGTTCAAGTTGTCATTATTGCTGCCATTTCTCTAAAAAGGAGAAAATGGACCAGAGAGACAGAGAGAAAAGAGCATTTTCACTCCTTTTCATTTTACACCCCTTATTCTCATTCTACTCCTGTAGTTGACGTCCCCATTGTGGCCTCTGGGAATATGCATTGCAATATTATGCCTATATGCATGCATAATAACGTAGCAATAAAAACTGTAAATTTGAATGTGTCGTCGACGTCCGCTGTGATGTTTTGGTAAATGAAAACTGTGTACATATGTATGTCGCACACAATAGCAAAGTCACACCGCAATAATAGTGGCGACAACACTACTTCCTCCAAACCATTTTATCACCAGCTAAAAGTAGCTTCATTATTATTTTCTCTTTTTAGCATTCTTTCATTCATTCATGAATACGCTCATTTTGTTCATGTTATTGCAACAAGGTGTACCAACGTATAAGTTAGACCTGTATTTCATTGTCACAACTCGTGATTTATTTCACACAGTTCACAACGTTAACGTTAATTTTGCTGTACCTTAAAATATTCGCACTGACATATGAACATGTTATAACAAATGCACTTTGTTCAAAAGCAAAATTATTGATCCTGCTACCATAGCTTTACTACATGCAGCAAATCGAGATACAAGGAAAAGCCTCTCTATATTTTATAACATGCATTCTTTTTCTTCTTCTTAGGGCAGAGGTTCAAATACAGTAGTATATGCTTTGTGTAAAAAAGACTGTTGATAATGACAAACACATTGTTGTATACCTGCCTTCCATCTATTAACTTATCTCGACTGTTAGTTTTAAAGGAAAGCTTTTTATCATTTTGGTGTAAGAGTAAGAACACACAATGAAGAACACAGAATATATTCTTTAGGGTAGAACAAGTGCGTCCAAGCGATTTCCATTTAGTTCTCACTTCTCAAATGAACATATTACATTCACGTGTGTGCTCAAATACAAAAGGCAGAAAATGCAATGCAACCCACATCATCATCACCAGACAAAGTGAAAGGAGAGAAATAGTTAGTGGGTGTGAAAGAGAAAGGAGGCATTGTATTTGCTTTTGTTGTTACTCTTGTCGTTGTTGTTGTTGAGCATATCAACAAAAAGCTATTGAGCTTTGAGCATTTGTGAAAAGTTGTGTCGTTGTGTTACGCTGGGTGGTGGTTCACAGACATCGTTCTGATGGTATACGTATTTGTGTGGGATCCTTATTACTCACATTATTCACTTCACTCCTCCAGGGAATATTTAATAGCGTGTCACTTAAGTACAAAGTGCGAAAGGAAAAGAATGAAGTGAATGTGATGTTTTGGAAGATACAAACACATTCAGTCAAATGGAATGCTAATAAGTGTCTACCTTTAGGTGTGAATTGCATGATATGGAATGCGTATTTACGTGCTTGTCGTTTTTTGTTAGCGAAGTGAAGTTTGAATTGTGCATATTTCAAAATTAATCTTGATTGCATCTATGTTTAAATATTTAAAGTAAGAGTATGTACAATATAAATAAATTTGGTTGCACAAAATACGTACATAACAAACTCAACATTCAACATGTTTACATTTACAAAAAAAAATTGTTCCTCTTACTTTACCAACGCAATTTATAGAAACATTTTTTTTGAATAGTTATGCATATAACAAAATAAATATATAAAATAACCTTCTGCAGAAAATTGAAAAAATAATACAATTTTACAAGCAAGCATGCACCAGCACCAGGTACAAATATTTACCTTACGTTGAAGTTGGAAGTACCAGCAAAACTACTTATTTATTTACTGTTTTACTTTGTTAAAGTGCGAAAGGTTCTAGCATGCTATAGTAAGTAGAGTACACAAACTTTGAATTTTTAGTCTCTAAGCCCACTATTCATTCCTCCCCCAACCTACTCCCTGAAAAATAAAAATTAGTATGGAACTGTGCACATGCAAACATAATTTCTCTGTCTATTTTTCACCTTTCCTTCCGCCTATTACTTAAACATAACTGGTGAGCTTCTCGTCACCGTAAAATAATAGAAATACATATCGGTCCATACAAACATTTACTATTACAACGGAGGAGTCAGTATAACGCTTTATTTTATCCACCCCTTTCTTTCACCAAATACAAAGTATATAAATAAAAACGTGTGATATGAGTTCTCTTTTAGGTGATACACTTTAATAATAGCCTAGCACAGAGCTATCAACTCCTTTCTTTCACTTTCACACACACACACACGCTTTTTCGCAAAACAAAAAAGACAAATAGACAGAGAGAATAAGTCCCATACCTGTTTCTTTTCCTCGCCTCTACTGATGCCCTTTGCTCGTTCCAAAGAATCAATATCTCATTATGTCTGAATAATTTATACACATTGACGAAGTGAGAGCGAACCGAGGACGACTACGCTGAGTAAAAAAAGCTACTACTAAAAGTCTTTGAACAAAAACTGGGGGAAAATGCAAGGAGGAGAGAAAAGCGGCACAGTAAGGCACAAAACAATATATTTGTATACAAGCATACATATATGCTACTTTTAATAATAAAATTTTCTGTATAAATTTTCACTGTAGAAGACAACGTATACCCCCACCTTCTTTTGCTCTCACGACTCGACTTTTCTTTTCTCTCTTTTGTTTACTACTTGATCAGGTGTGTGTACACGACAGCATATGCACTCAATTCCTCATCAAAATAGAAAAAAACAACATCTAGGAAAAAATGAAAGAAAAAAGGAGCAACATTATACGTATAAGAAACTTTTTTGGTGTATGTATAACATGTATTCTTTTTATGTTTTTTATATATTTTTTAATAGTTAGAAGGATAAAACTGTATACAACTAGCATTTTTCCGTGTTATTGCTCAAATATAAATATCCACTCAATCAACCATTGAACTCCAGTTGCCTTTTATTACACCCACTCCAAATTCGCTCTTGCATAAGGCACTTATAATGATGATTTGTTTCGTGAGTGGTGATAATTACCAAACGTCAATGAGAACGAAGAAATGTACTTACTCTTATGTTTTAGATATAGGACATTTTAGCTTTAGGAAATAAAATGGCGTATGTACTTTACTCTAAAAAGGAGGGTGAAAGTAATTTTTCGTTGCCCCTTTGTCACTCTAGTGTTTTATGAGATGTTATTTTATTTTGCTCTTTATTATTATCATCATCATTACTATTTGTGTTTCCATTGATCTAGCAAATTAATCAAATTTAATAGTCTTTATTAGCATATACGCCTTCCGCATTATGAAAGAGCGCTGGTACAACATGCCATTAATAAAAAAATTGTGGTAAACTCAGCTGTCGTGTGTATTCACTTTCTTGACCATGAAACTTATACCAATTCTCGGTGCTAGTTTCAGTACTTTTTTTTATACAGCGGTCATTCCTTACAAAGTATACAATGTTTTATTTGCTTGCTTATGAAAATTATTTGGTGATATGGTAATCACAATAATGACGGGGAAAGAGATTGATCATTTTTGTGCATTGTTAATTTTTTTTATCAACTCAGTCCATTTTCGACAGTAAACTATCCAGAAACATTTTTTTACCTGGTGAATAAATAAGCAGTCGAACAGAAAGGAAACGTTGACATCATGAAAATGACAAAGCCAATGTAACTCTTGGCATCCCTGATGCAAAACCACTGTTTCTCTATTCATACGCCGACGATCGTTCGTGCGTAGAAGTTTTATAATGAGAGAAATGCATGAAACGCATTAGAATTTCTAGCGCAGGACAGGTTGGTATGATTTGGAGATAGGCTGTCTTTCTTGCAGTAATTCAGCTGAGATACAAGCTTAACCTGTAAAACAAAATAAGACACACTTGTATGTTTTCCTCTTTCCAGCTTGCAATGCTACGTCACTTAGACGTTATAAGTAAATATCAAGTAATTTTAAAAGAGAGGTGCACATGCGGTGCCTCTGGAGTTTCGACTTGTCATTGTCAAGTGGAGTAACTTCTCTGTCTACGTAATCATAATAGTAATCTGAAAAGTCAAAGAAAACGGTATGCATTATACGTGCATACTACTTAACTTTATCTGGCTTCGTGCTCCCCTTTTCATTATTCCTTACAACCAAGAGAAGAATGATAATAATTTGAATAGGCACAAAAGGACTTTGATACATATTCATGCGGTCGCTTCTTTCAACTATGATCGTCGTTGTTCTAATAAAGTCCACGGGAAAATACAACCTAACTCCATTGACATTTATAAAACATCAACAACATAAACATAAACTTGAACAACAGAAAGACAATAATACCGTCCAAATCTAGTTCTGCAATGCTCTAGTTCGATGCTGATACTTTTGATGCCTGCTTACACTTCTACTTGTGCTGTGATACTGTGTTAAATATTTCATTTTACTCCCATTCATTATGTAATCATGTAATGGAGTTCCTCTTCTACTTCCTTTCCCGTTTCTCCTTTTCTTCCCCAAAAATGTTTTGAAATGAATGAGTGACGGGCGGACAAGAATGAGAAAATTAAATCATACCACATGTTTTAGTCGTAGTTATCGTGATCATCAACAACATCCCGGGCTACTCTCAACCCCCTTCAAGATCAAGGTTGAGACGTATAATTCTTTTACTTTTTCAGATGTGTACCTATACCATGGTGGAAAACGACACATTAAAATCGTATGCATATAGAACATCAAAGTTTACAGTAAAGAGTAATATTATGCCATATTTTTTCGCGAACAGCAAATGCACATGTTACAATACACTAGGTACACAAACATGGATAACAAGAAGAAACTGAACAAGATAAAAAAATAAAGGATGTCGGTAAGACTACGTTTTGCTAGTCAAGGCTGCTTTCTCTTTCTGCTTTAAGTGTGTGTATGTGAAAGTTTTTGAAAACATTCTTGCGGCTATCCCGTGGGAATCCGCTTTTATGTAAAACTTATAGCACAGTAAAGCTTGTTTTTCAGCATAGAGTGAGCGCGTATACGGCTAAAACAAATTCATGTGTTCACATGTGTATGACGACGTGCGTGTCTGGTCCTTCTAGCCGTAAGTATTTACGATTTGATGATCCCCAACCGTTTTAAAACAGAAACATTGGTGGTGATAGAAGTGGTGCGTATAGTAGAGCTCACAAGAATCAGTAAAATTCAGCTGAGGGAAGTCATCCCTCGTCTACTTATAAGTACGTCTACAATACTGCTTACTCCATTAGTATTTGTACACACATGTTGTACACATACAACACCAAAAACATGCAAGCAGTTAAAATTTTAACAATGCCGATAATGCGCTTCTGAGCCACCAGGAATTCACACGTAACACCACAGATATGTACGTATGAAAAATACATTCTACAATGAACAAAATTATGTAGCGCTATAAATGAGTATAAGCTGCCACATAAACAAGAAAATATTTTGTAGACTGCTTGCACAAGTAAAATATGGGCGCATGATAAATGTTGGTGATGGCGTAAAGTTACAAGGAATGTGGGAAGGGTAAAGAATGGAAAACCAGCAAAAACAAACTAACAAGAAAAATGAAAGTTACATCATCACACGAGGAAGCTAGAGGAACAGCATTATCAAGAAGACACACACAAACCGCCCACCTACACCCGGAGAGAAACTACAGACACACATGATATTGTAGATTAGTAAAGGAGAACAGAATGAAAGGAGACAGAAGTTCTCTCACAGTTCTGCTTGACTCCTTTCCTCTGAACTCACTCAACTAGTCGTTGTCATAGTACAAAAGTATTCTGTATAGAGACAGGCAGTCGAATAAAGCAACGTTCATTCCAGTCTGGGTTTTTTTGTTCTTCCTATTTTTCGTTAGAGAGGGAGAGCGAGAGAGATGTGAAGTAAAGGGAGAAAATGAGAGAAAGAAGGATGAAGAAGAAGAAGAAGGAGAAAAGCCAACATGGTATGTTGGTTCATTGTCGTGTCAACGGGTAAGACTTAATTTGAGAGCAATGCTATTCATTTGCATTCATGTGTCGTCCTCCATTCCCTTTTCTTTCCATCCCATTATTATTAGTATTACTACAACGACCATGGTGGCATTACAACTCGTGTGGTGCTAGTGGTTGTGTGCACGACGAAAAACTTGCTACATTCCTCTTCTATAGTTTTATTTCACGATGACGATGATGCCTGATCTGGCACACAGTACCATAAAATAAGGTAGTGGATGAGGCGACCAAGAACAAGACCAAAAAACGAGAGTGCTTTAGTAGCCAAAGAAGTATACGAAAAGTGGTATAGTAAAGCAAGGCACAAACACATACATACAAGAAGTCATTCTACTTATTATAATACTTAACTTACTGTGACTACTACAAAGACACAAAAGTGGGTGTATGAAAGCCTCATTTTGCGGTTCTTTTATGGGCATACACACACAGGCACACACACATTTCCCGATTGGTTTCCTACTTTCTTCCTTCCTACTTTTCCCTCTCTCCTTCCAGCAAAAGAGGAATAAAACCCGTTAAATCTTTTTTAGAATGCCTGATCCTTTTTCTTAAAAAAAACTTGTCCGCTTTTCAGTATAAAATATGCAAGGTAAGTAATATTCTTACAAAAAATTGTTACACAATTATTACCTCGTTTTGGGGGTATTATGCTCTATGCTTGTTACATATACTTTTATATACCCAATAAAAATATCCTTGTATAACCAAACAAGAGGTTAAGTCCATTTTTATATATAATATTTTTGATATAAGCTTAAAACGGAAAAAATGAAAGGGTAAGAGTATTATATTTTTTATTATATAACACTTTGGAGACAATATGTAAAGAATGTTCAGCTATAAAACACGTGTTATGATGCTGGTGGTTGGTATGTGGTATAATGATGAGGAGTACGATAACGATAGTAATAAAGTATGCAACTCTCCACCAGAGAAAACCTCAAAGATTAGATCGAAAAAGATGTAAATGGTGATGTTGGGTATGTCATATCATGACGTTATGAAAAAACGTAAAATAAAACTGGATAGACAGATAGAAAAGAGTGCCATTTTTATAGTTTTGTTTGCCAATGCTTACAGTATGTTACGAATTATGATATGAGCAGTGAGCACTGGATTTTACTGTGTAAATATATATATAAGCATATGAATCCTTTCTATATTATTATGCAGATGAAGTTATTGAAAGTCATTGACTTGGACACCATTGGAGAGAAAAGAACTGTTTCTTCACACCGGATGACCATTACGACTTTTTATTTCCTTTTGTAGGCCAGGCAGAAAAAAAGAAAGATCCAAGATGAGAAGGAGGAGGAGAACACGTAGTACAATTTAGTTTACTCATTTTGTAGAAGAGACGAAACGGCAAAAGAAAAGAAAGATGTAACTGATGTGGCAGCAGTTTTTCCTGTCGTGTCGACGACATCACTGCCACCATACCACCATACCATCACCACCCGAAGCAAAAAGAAATTCAGGATTCAGTCAGCTATTTGGACAATGACTAAATGGAGCCAATGGAGATGAAAATTGCGCAGCGGTGGTTGCCAAAAAATCACTGACATACATATTACGTAATATACAGAGTATCTACTTCACTAAAACGCTTTATATATCGTTTGAATGGTTGCAATGTCAGTCTGGTGGCGGTGAAAGTAATGCTGTATCCTCCCATTTAGTAAATACTCTCGTTTTCATCCACCATCCCCTGAAAACATAGAAGCAGTAGTGATTGTAGTTATGATGATATGCTTATACGTTATTATGAGACTCCTAAAAGAGCACGGTAGTGAGTCTTTCTGTCTATGTGACTGCCTGCCTGGTTGACTGCGAGAAAAATTGGAGAGAAAAGCCCGTAGCAAAATATTTACCCTTGTTAAACGATGCTCTAGAGAACTGGTTTGCTTGTGTGTGGAGGGAATCACAATCACGGCAAAAGTAATGTACCATTCCTTTCATTGGAATACGTAAAAAAAACTAACACACTTGCACACAAACATGTTTACTTTTCTAAGTTAAATGCCTTTTAAAACATGATACTTTCTTTGCCATGTGAAAGTGTGCACTTTTGCATGCACACAATACAAAACATAAATACCTAACCACAAAATGTGTGCCTCCATAAACTTTTGTTTTCAAATGGGTTTATGGGTATTACCGGATTTGCTCATGTTTGTTCTCCAGTTTACGTTTACACGGTAATTTTTATACACGATGTTATGATGACAACGATAACAGTGATGTTATAGAGGCTCCCTTGCTCATTACCTAAAGTTTTGTAGGGCCAGGGCTCTCCCTTTTTCGCAAAAGCAGTGTAATTCTAGGACTGTAACATGTAAAAAATATTTTAATGGGATTTATGTTTATCACATGCAAAAAATATTGACTTATTTATTTGTACTATGGCTACAGTCCAACAACTCCCAAGCAAAGCTGTAAAAATTCAAAAGAGCAAATAAGGAAGAAAGTAAGTTTTGTGGGCAACTTTTCCTAAAAAAACTACAACAACACTACACATAGAAGCCTCAAGAAAATAACCAGAACAACTGACTAGTAAAAACACAACAAGCAGACAAAAATTGTCTGCTGATGGCGATGTTTATCATCATTATAATTATGCATTTTATCTCTATTCCACTAGCACCGTTAAAAGTATTTGCATATGGTACACCGTGCCAACAAGAAAAAAAACATCTAGATATTGCGGAATTCCCCTCACTTAGTCGTTGTAAGACTGCAATAATTTCTAGAAAATGCATGAAATCCTTCTCGAAATTTGTACATGAATGTAGAAACATGTTTACATAAAGTAGCTATACCACAACTTTTAACTATGCGTATGCCTACACATATCGTACCTACGGATTATGACCAATCTTTGGAGAAAGTTAGATTACATTTTATTGTCCTCGAGGCCTCTGTAAAACATGCATCCTTCCAAATACACATACATATGTACATATACCATTACCAGTTATTTTTCTTCTCATGCTTCTCTCCCTCTCTCTCTCTAGATCTTTGGGCATAAACTTAAGGAAGGATATCATATGAAGTGTACCAATGAAAGGTTGTTATTTTTTGTAAGAAAATAAAATAGACAAAGTGGTCTACGGAATGAAGATAACAGAAACCATGCACAACAACATCAAGTTTTTTTTCAACACGTCCACAACATTTTCCGCTTGAACCACATAACTTGCTGCTCCCCGCAACTGCTGCTTCTTCACAATATTTTTTTTATGCAATGCATGTTTTTTCTCATCATCATCAACATAGGGATTGTTGTGGCATCATGCGCGGTATACATTATTGGCGACGATGTGTTTTTTTTTGTCTAGCTCTGTTAAACTTTTCCGGTTTTGTGTGAGTTTTGTTGACCTACTAAAATGAAAGCACAATGTCTATTCAACGTTATTTCTGACGACGACGTCGAAGACGATGATGTTGATTGAGGGGTGTACAACCAAAAAATATTACGTGAATTGACCTTTTCTAAAAAAATGTTTTTTTGGTGCTGTATGATATTCACCAGATAACGACCACTTACGTAAGTACAACGCGTAGTATTACTTCTGACAATGTAAAATGTGAGTGAGTGAATCCACTCACAACAAAACTACTCACCATCATCAGTTCATGTGCACTTTTCTTTTTGAAGCAAAAAAAAAATCGATGTTTATTTCCTCGTATGTTTGTTGCATGTTGTAAGCACTACAAAAACATATATTTCTTTTTATAAATAAACTCGACTGGTCGATTTGACTTACATTCGAGTTTTCAAAGACATGAATGGTAAAAGGCATTTATTTTATACTCTTTGAGTTTGGCTGACCATTAAAAGGCCTTACATGTCTATAATATGTGTGTTGTGTAGTGAAAGGAGAACTTCATTGCTTTTACATTTCACAAGGGCATTTCGTATTACCCACTTTGTTTTAATTTTTTTTAAACAAACCCATTTCCCATTTTTTATTTTATTTTTTTCTCTCCTCTGTGTATACACAAAAACAAACATTTAAAGCACTTTTTTATGACGATGGATTCAAAACTTGAGTGTGCAAAAACAAACACGTATATGTATTCATATACATACCCTTTTCACTTGGATTTTTCTTCCTTCTTCGCCTTCTTTTTTCTTCAAACGACTTTTTTGTGTTTTAGATGCAGTAAAAAACTAGCGGGAATGTTGTAAGCCTTTCATTTATTTATTACGTATTCAGGTCAACACAAAAAAAGTAAAAGTTTTATACAGGATCTCTTTTGCACGCAATGTAGCTGAGGAAACTTAAACCAAACATTTGTAGTAACTTATAGCCCCATAGCTATACACACTCCTTTTACTTCCTTACCTAAAAAAGCATCAACACAACCGCAAAAAGTTGTTTTATTTATGTTCCTTGTGCGTATTTTATTAGTGTGGATAGGTATGCATGCCTACTAAATATATATGTCTGGATATTTTGACGTGTGCGACGATTTTGCTGGGCATAAAGCCGGAAAAAATATACATAAACCATTTTGCAAACGCTTCTTGTCCTACAATCTAAATACTCCTGTTCTATATAATTCCAAAGTGCAAAAATGCGTATGTGCATTTTGTATTATAATAAGTACAAAGTGTATGCTCTCTAGATAATTTTCAGAAAAAGTGTAAAAGTTTAGCTTCCTGCGTTCAGTTAGCCCAGCCTAATAAAAAAATTCTCAATAAAATACTAAATTGCATTACTTTCCGTCATTTCGTACAAATTATCCGGGGAGATTGCCTACATATTCTGGTGCCTTACATTTCAAACGCACTTTCTTTCTTTTTTGCATTTTGCATATGGTACATGTAAACATAATTTGCAAATATTCGGTAAAATAAACGCAAAGCACACGTAGCATATCATTTTGCCCCTCATAACCAAACAAAAATAGGTGCAAGCAATAATAACAATAATAGTTGTGATGATGGTGTCCGTGATGATGATGACATTGATAATAAAACCACATCAATGTAATCCTACCTCCAGCACCTCACAATGCGTACCAAAAAGTAAAACAACTGCAACACAAAAGCGGCAGCAGCAGTCGCACTGCCAGTTTTGTAGCAATAAAAATAATACAGCCATACTAAAATGTGCGTATGATTTACCCTTTCCTGGATTTTCTAGTTTGTTTAACAACTTTCCCTTCTTTCCCCCTTATTCCAACGCCATAATATACACAAGTTGTTGAACTACTTTTTCCCTCATAATATCAACGCATTGGTCCCTCTGTTTACTCACCACCATTACCATTGCCACTGCTATATTTGTGGTGTTCAACCACCGTTAAGATATTGCTAAATTGAGTGTGTAAAACTAGATCTGTGTCAAGTATACTTGATAGAGTTAAAATCTTGGAAAATTCATTTTCCTGCTTTCCTCTCTTCAAATAAATATTATTATTCGAGTAGTTGTGGTATGGGAACGAGGGAGAGGAAGAGAGACAGGAAGGAACAAGGGCACTTTGCCGGATGAGTTTTCCTCATGCACTTTTGGCACATGTTCCATTCGTACTCATTAGAACGCATTTTCCCCCTTCTCCGCTGCTGCTGATATGCTCCATTTCCCGCATTTTTCCACACTTTTGCCGCAAAAATATCTCGCAACATAATGACGATAACAAGTAGGCATTAACACTACTTTCCAATTTCAACTCGGCTAATTATATCGGCAACAACAAAAGTATACTTCAACTGTGAACCCTGTTTCCAAACTAACAACCACTTTCACTTATATTTTTATTATGAAAGGTAAGCTGCAAATTAAAAATGAAACTAAATGCTATTTCTCCTATTTTATATCACTCCCACACACGTGTTGTACAATATAAGAAGTGAGAAAGATTCTGTACATTGTACTCTGTACAGCTGTTGTTATAATAAATTTTAAATTGCATTCACCACGATCATGATATGGTCATTTGATACATCAATATAATAGTAATTTTAACGCGAAAGCTACTTCTTTAGCTTCTTTGAAATGAAAACAAACTGTTTTAAAGCTAACTCAATAAGTTTCTTGCCCGTATTGATATGTAATTGCCATAGTCTCACTTTCCTTTTGAAGGGACGTTTTACATTAACTAAAATTCAATAGTGAATTTACAAATACTTAAACATATGTGTTTACTAAAATATTAGCACATCAAGTTAAATACCATGATGATGTAAAAATGTATTTGGACACTACATCACACCATATTTCCAAATGCATATTGTACATAACATAACTTATTACGGATTAGCCAATTTTAATCAAGAACTTCTGCCTTGATATATTAACTTCATTGCGAAAGCTAAAAGTTATCTAATATACTTTTTAAAGAATATTGTCAACCGACTGAATTTAAGTGAAGGAAGGAATGTTACATCTTCGGTTCAGTGATTCAACAGGAAATTTGAAAATTTCAATTTGTCCCTCTTCCCTCGTCCCGGGAAGTTATGTTCAATCTCCGGTACTGAACCATGGTCAAAAATAAGTTACTAGATTAGGTTCATTCATATAAGAATACTAAAATGAGTTTCGCTGTCGCTCTAATATACATACGTGAATGAAAGATGCACAAAAGAGCAATGCTACGTATAATGATTAAAATGACTATTTCAATTAGAAGTTGGGAAAATTGAGATTTTCCCCTTATATGTTTACGTAACTGAAGGTATTGTACTGCTTCCGTTCGACTTCCGCCATTAGGAAATTTCTGGTTGAAATAATAATAGGATGTGCGTACATACATTATTTACATGAGTAGGCGTATCATGATGAATAAATTCTCATGCATTTCCAATGTGAACGCTGATATTATATTTTACACGTTTGGAATAAACAGGTAATTTTATACTGAACATGAGCATTGACTGTTTAATATGTGACGACAGAAAGATACGAATACAATATGCGTATAAACGTGTGACGCATGTATGCATTTCATGTAAATTAATCATGAATTTCCAAGTAGTCTTCCCTTCCCAATCAGATAATTTTTGAGAATGGAACGATTCCCGACCTCCGATACTAGTAAAAGCTATTGATTTGACATTATCATTTAATTCAATCGAAATTTTACTCCGCTTTACTTCTCCAGTCTATCTAATTAAATTTGAAGCCTGCTATTATGTCAATGAAATTCCTCGTATGCCATTTGTAAGAAGGTATTAAGAATTTATCAATTTATACATATATATCCATACCAAAAGAGTGTTGTCAAAAACACGGCGTGGGTAATTTTCTAAAATTCGCAGAACTACTTAGTGCTTTGCTCATTTGATTTTGTGGAACTTGTACCACTTGGCTGTGTTCCGAAAATCCGCTTAAGCAAAAGGCATGTAATACGATACAATTTCGGTCTTGCTTTTCCATGCTTATCATCATCACATGAGTGTAGTGTAGCAAGCAACATTGAATTCAACAACAGTTTACTTTTGAATGCAACGTTCGTGGCTATGCAGAGTATTTCAGTAACAGCAGATAGTTTTTCCTCGTTGCTTGTGGCATTTCCTTCTTTGTGCATTGCTGGAATAATCCAATTTGAGTTTTATGAACTCCTCCTCCTACTACGTCTCTACTAAAAATGGTAGACAAGAAGGAAAGCAACACAAAAGTAGAACCCTTGCGAACGATTTGGTTATGTCAGCAGATGATTGCATTGCCGCTTTCTTATTCTCTCTTTCTTTTTCGGTTATGTGGATTATGATTATGCAACTTTTTGCAAGACAGACGGAAAAAGTCAAGTTGACGACTTCATGCATATTACTAAGCAAAGAAGGTGGTAAGAAATGCTGTACAAGTAGAAACGAAAAAGAAGCTGGTTGAAGGAAAACTTTTGTAATGGCATTACTATTATTGTTGTTACTTTTAGCAGGAGAAGCTAATAAATGTAAATATACATACGATACGCGAAAAAGACACATCACCATGTTATCCAATGTAGTGGCGACTGGAGTGCTAAAATATGTATAGTCCAACTTTTTTTTGTTTATTTCATCCCCATCACCAGCTACACCTTCAACGACCAGTACCTTGGTGTACCGGATTTGCATAAAGGGGTCAAAATGTGTTGGCCCTCAATTTTTTGTTTCGTTCTTATTCAAGCATGTTGTATAAAACCGGTCTTCCAAAAATGGCACTGAATCATATATTATGAGGTTAGTTTTCCAATAAACGAATTATTAGAATTTGGTTCGCAATATTGTGTTTGCTGCTATTATTGTTATTGCCGGTTGTGATGATAACAAGAAGGGTGTAAGGGATAATTATCCGAAACACGTAAACAAAGTGCAATTAACTCCTTTTTATATGATTTGCTTCCATTAAACTTTCATATTGTATTTACATGAAATTCGACAAAAGTAGGTAGTGAAGAGGTGGCAGGAGAGGAGAAGTAGAAGTATACATTTACATGCACAAATTAGTTTTTTTTTTCATTTTACTAGGTCATCATATACAACTCACGAAGATAAAAACATTTGTACAAAGAAGATTACACGGAAATTTGATGCACGCAATACATAACATATATGTATTTATTATAGACCATTTAGCTGTCTGCCACGGTCTCATTCACAATTACCTCTGTATGTCTCGATTCCTAAGCTGTCTTTTATTTTCTCCACTGGAAGTCATGTAATGTTATATAATAATGGCGGCATATTATACGTACGTATACCGTATATCATAGCCATTAGTAAATTTTGTTGATTTTTATGAGATACTTTATTACTATGACCGATGCAATGTTTGTCTAGCTATCAGTGAAAACTTCAAACATGCGTGTTGAGATAAAGTCCTTGAACTTAACCATGTGAAAATCGCCATGTTGAATTTTTTATCTGGTACAGATGGATCCAAGAAATAGAGGACATGTCGAAGACTAGCAGTCATTGCCAGCGGTCGGAAAAGTTTCGATCCAAATCAATGATGTAAACAAGTTTACGATCTAGAACTGTAGGTACAATGTAGGTATGTATGTATATCAATATTAACAATGATTTGGACTGCTGGCTTATACCGACTTTCTATGATTTTATTCACTAAGCACGTATCTACGAAAGTCACTAGAATGACTTTGCTCTCATGACCACATCATTTTACAGAGTAAATGAATGCTTTATTTATCAGAGGCTAAATGACTGAGATTTTCAAATGTGTTAATATATTTGTAACAACAAAGCAAGCTACACACCCAACCCACTTGGTTAGTTATCAAGCGAAAACAGCTGAATTTTGAATTTTCAGAGAAGAACACACAGGAAATCATGTTAGTCAAGGTAATTACTTGTTACAAGCGGTCTAGAATGTATTTGTCTATTTCTATACAAACGTTACATTATGTACATAATTTTACCGAAATGAATTTCTGAAAGGATATCAAGAAATTGTCGTAAATTTCACTACGGCTACTGCTCCTGAACATATATATCCTTTCCTGTTTGTTTCAACCCAGGTTTTTGTGTAAGTTGTGAGCGCTGTCTCTTAACCTCCTGTCACATGTAATTACGCAGGCACTCTAACAAAACGAAAGGTCAGCCCCCTTTCCCTTTACTACTCTGCTGATATGGTATAGAAGAGAAAGTATCACCAGCAGCAAAATACAAATAAAAGTACATCATAACGCGAATTAGAATAACAAGAACTGTAATATTTGTACAATGAATCATAAATGCACACACACTCATTTGCAAGATATTGATTAATTTAAATTTTGAATGAAGAAATGAATGAATAATGAAATAAAGTGGACTACTGCCGAAGGCTGCCAGACAGAAAGTATATAAACATGTACCTATGAGTTGGCTCAAAATTCCGATGTTAAAAACAACATGAGCAATGTAGTTGATCATGGTCGAGGATTTATGCTATACAGGTGACTCTTTTGCTAAAAAAGGTATGCAGGAAAGTGTACTTTCACAATTTTGCTAGGATATTAAAGCAAACGACAGGAACAGCACCAACAAGCTTGCATTGTGAAAACTAGACAACCATTTCCTTGCAGACTTTAGACTAGTTTGATTGTTTGTGTATTTAACTATCCATTTGACTACATAACCTCACAACTACTATCACGTCACCCGCTACCTGGCCTAGGTTCAAACTTTAAATGGAGCATTTTTGTTGATATACGTAGTATGCATTGGAAAAACCATGCAGCTGCTCCTGCTGATGTATATTGAAATGTGTAGCAGAAGTATGAAAGCGAGAGGAGTTCTTATGAAAAACATCCTGCCTTTTTATTATTTAGAAGCCCGTTTAACAAACACATATATCAGAATAATATAAAGGTGTACGGGTATTTGACAACAAAGAGACATTTTAACGATTAATCAGTCAGGGTTTACTTTAACATAAGGTAAGGATTGAGCTCATTAGAAGATCAGTGATAAAATGGTACAACTGACCAGTTCTTCGTTCTTTAATATTATAGTCAGTATCCCAGCAAATCTGCAACAAACATGCTATGCTGTCTTAGTTTTGCATTTTAATGAAAACATTCACTTCCGTTTTCAATGCAAACGCGTGTTGTGTGACTTACATGAAAAACATCGTAGTACAAGTACAAACACGAAAGTTTAGTTGGAAGGTTAGAAATGTTAAAGGTGGTCACCGGTTTCCTCATGCAACCAAAATTATGCATGAATAAGGCCGGGTATTGACCAATGTCATGTTTCCATATCACTGTGACAAAGTTACTAGTCCTAAGTTTGTGTTTTATGTTCAAACGTTGACAAAAATATAAAAAAAAGTTTTCACGTCACAAATAGTAGCTACTTTACTAATTTGACTATGAATATGAGTGTTTATTTGTTTTCAATGATTTGTACTTTTACGTGATAAAAATACTGCAAAATATATATTGTCGCATATGTAGATGTTCCGATGGTGCACACGACCATTCCATGTGGTGTTTGTGGCCGTATAGTGAAGATAATATTGAACTTGCCCTTTCAATGCTTTTTTCACTTGACACGAAATGAGGTGTGCATGTATTTTTCCGTGAGAAGTAAAGAAAGTATAAAGAGTAATTTGTTGACCATTTCCAGCGTACTATTGTCACTACTTTATGAAACATATTACGTCATCTGATAATTTCATGAATGACTAGAGCTACTTGAGTTGAGTGTCCTCACAAACAAAATTTGCATTACAATATTTGGCCACAAAACACAATAATTTGCATTCTCGTCCCTTCTAGAAAATCTGATTCCTCTTGCACTATAAAAACCAAGCTTTTTTTGTCCTGTGTACTTACCATTGTGTACACATGTACTCTTTCACTCACGCATAGTGAGAGACTAGACACACTGATTAAATTGAATAAGAAAAGGAGGGATGGAAAAGAAAGGAATTGAAGTGTACTGATTGCTTTGATGCTCAGATGTCAAAAACATGACAAGTTGACAAAGAAAACACACACTCACCTCACCCACCCAACCAACCATCCAACCCATTCACCATTCAGGAAAATAAAGGGATATGGAGACAAACACAGACTTACACACAACAAAGAAGCGACTTATGGAAAATCTGGTGGCATAACAGCGGCAAGGATGAAAAGCCCCTCTCTTTATCTTCTATTCTCTGTCACATTGTTTAAAATAGGATCGGTACAGTACAACGGGAGAGGAGGTGAGTGAGACAAGTCAGCCATGAATGAAGATATTGCTCGCTCCGTCTTACTCTCTTCATCCATTATTTTCCCATACATTCATTTTTATGCCTATTAACCACTTACATACACCAAAAGCATACACACAAAAAAACACGACAACTGATTGTAGGAAGACTAGGTTAAAAAAGAGAAAATATTATGAGGAAGAGGAGAAAGAAAAGAGATTCTTTGTGTGAGTGTTACAACAAAGCAGAAATGTTGAACAGTAAAGAGAAGGGCAAAAAAGGCACAGGAAGTGGGGAATAAGAAAGGGGAAAAAATGTTTGCTTGGTTTTTGGTCTTGTTGGCTCTTCGTTTCAAGCCTTTAAAAAATGCGATAGACACACACAGAGTTACAGAGTAGCACACACAAAATGGAGACTTGACTTTACTCTCTCTCTAGTTTTTCGTTCAAGTTGAATGAGTCTCTTGTTCATGGTTTCTCTTTTCCCTTTTGTAGGTAAAAGAAGTGTAGCATGTATGCGGTGGAAGCAATGCTGCTGGTGGTGGCTTTAGATGCAAATACTTCTAAAAAAAGGAAACTGTGTACTTTCACTGCTCACCGTCCTCGAGGTTGAGAACCGTATTATGTGGAATGGCAGGAGGTAGAGAGAAAGGAGTTAAAAGAGAAGAGCGTGCATTAGAGATTTGTCGTAACCACATGAATAAGACCTGACAAGAGATTTCGTTTGAATATCAATACACTTATTGCCAGAGGGGATTGATGTCCTTTCCATTATAGCGTTACATACACACATACAAACACACACACGGAACTCTCACATACAAGGTATTACTGTTGCTGTACTATATACACACTCTTCATGTGATGTGTGTCTCCGAGTTTTTGTGTTGTATTATGTATCCGTGTCCTTTCCCATCACTTGAGTGAATATGTGTGTCGCGGCTTAACAATGCAACTTATTATAATGGATTTTATCCACACACTCGAGCATCGAACTACTTTACTTTTCTGTTATGATCAACATCATCACCATCAACATTGCCATAGCCATGTTTCGTGATGGTGATGATGATGTTGATACACTTTCAGGCTTTTTGTTGGATCCTTTTTCATTTCACTACCTTTCTTCTTTACCTACAATCAGCTGCAGTTCTTCGTATTTTCTCCCTAACTCTTTATGGCCTCATCATCATGCATTTTTGGAATGACGAGATTCAGTTAACGAGAAGCATTTCGGGATTTTCTCCAGTGACACATTATTCCATTATCCGAATGCTTCATCTAGACGAGAATCAACAAATGTGCAATTAATGTCAGATTTACATGAATCGACAGTGTTTTAGAAAGTGTACACATAATATTATTAATAAAAGTTTTCATTTTAAAAAGCACTGAAAAATTGGTCTCTTGTGTTTTATTGCGAAACGCAATAGAGAAAAGCGGATGATATTATGAGAGGAATTCTCAAAGGTATTGCCAAATACGCGACATTGGGGCAAAACAGACATGCAGTTAGATCATTCCACCCTTTCCTATTTGTTCCTCAATGGCATTGTTATATTTTATTTGAAAAATAAAAATGCTGATATTTTAGGGGTTATTGAGAATGCACAAGAGTCACGAAACGCCAACCAACAAAAAGGATTACTTTATGTGGATAAACAGAAGGAGGCGGTAAGAATGAGGAAGAGAATAACATTGAATTGTGTAAAGATACAGCAGCTGTGTGTCAATATGAACACTAACTGTAGGTGACACTTGGCAGCTGATAGGAAACTGAAAAAGATTTCACCATATCTCTTATATTCCAACATTGGTGTGCATACAAAGTCTATTTTTTGTCTTGTATATGCCAAGCCATTATTTGTACTAAATATGTTTATAATAATAAAAGTGGTTGAAATTTGTCTTTTCTGCGAAGTGTTTGTATGTATTTATGTGTTATGTAACTTGAACATATTTCATTACAAGGATAGCACAGAGAAAGAAAATACACATCCTTCCAGACATTTTTTTGGAGGAGACACATCCCCCTTTTTCGATTTTCCTGTCACCGTCCAAATATCACACTCCATGTCTGTATTATTGCTTCAAAGAAAAACCGGAGGCTACCACTAGCCCTTTCGTCTCTCTTCTTCTGAACTTTTTTTGGAGCGAAAATGTTTCTTGTTTTCTTTGCTTGTCCCTTCTACAAGCATGGCTGGATGAGACCGGGAAAGCAAAAAAGAACAAGTAGAAAAAAGAAACAGCGTGGTATCATCATCATCATGATCGTGATCATGAGCTGCTGTTCTCTTTTCCGTCTCTTCGTGTCCGCTATTTTTATTTTGCTGACGGGTCTGACTTGTTACTTTGCAAGGCAGTGTACAGGCTCACACAACAAGAAGAAGAGGATGAAGAGAGAAACGGCAATACAAGCAGCAACACCAACCAAACTACTCTATCATTATCATCACAAACTGTATCACAAAAACCCCAGTTTGTGATGCTTGAGCAAGGAGCTATATCCCTTCTTCCTTCCTTCCTACTTCTTCTTGTTCGCCTTGGAAATACATGAATATATTGAGAGTGAAAAAAATGCTTAACAGTAGGCAGCCTTGCTTGCTTGCTCATACTGTTTTACCGGGTTTGTTACTGTGAAACATACGGTTTTTCTACTGTCTCTCTGGGGAAATCATTTATCTCCAGTTGAAGACGAAGAAAAGTGGAGTAGTACCAAGAAAAAAAGTACACATCCTTCTTTTCTTATTCTTATATGTATGTTTGTATGTATGTATGTATACATATATTTATAAGAAACCGTCGTGTGGCGACAATGTTGCACTATTTAGGCTTAAAAGTAAGAAAATAGAAGGAAACAGCAGAAGAGAGAGAGATGAAAACAGACATATTTGTTCACTATGATGATATTACTACATCAGCAGATCAATTCAGCGAAACATCCTAGCTTTCTTTCTTTTTTTCGCTCGTTCGTCTTTTTTCCTCCTCGGCTCTGTGTCTTCTTGTTGTTTTGTGAAAGAGGAAACGACTCTATTACTGGCGCACTTATTTTTCATACTTTCACTCTTGTCAGGGAATGCGTGAAAGATAAAACTGTTTTCCCACATTGATTTCTTTCCCTTCTTCTTCTTCTTCTGCTGACAGTCTTCATATCATAATATGAGTTGTGTAGTTTTTTGTTTGTGATATGCAATGGAATGATACCATGCTAACTTTTTCTTGTCATAAGTGAAAGGTATATATGTATACAAATGTATGCATCATTTTCTTCTCCTGTTTTCTTTTTGATTTTTTTTTCTTTTATAAACGAAGAAAATATATGTATTTTGTTATTGCATGAATGGAAAAAAGGAAGAAAAAGGAAGCGATGGATAAGTTTGCTTGATCCAAATTTCCTGTTAAAAGGGAGACGGTTATTTATATGTACGGAGAGTATGATAAAAAGGGATCGAAGAGGGTTATAGTATCTTCACTATTTGTATGGGTAATTCTTGCGTCATGTGTGTCATGCAATATGCATGTCATGAATGTATATAGATCTATCAACTTTCTTGTTCTTTATTCCATTTTTAAAGGTGGAAGGAGATTTTGATTCAGGTACTCAAGGTGAAATTGAGTAAGAGAAACTGATGCTTCCCTATTCTGCTTGTGTGCGTGTTTGAGAGAGGACTAATCTGTCAAATAAAATTAAAACGGATAGCTTGTTTCATTCTAAAAGCAGAAGATGGGACGAAGAGGGGGAAAAAATGTCAACCTATTTGTGAACGTCAACGTCAATAAAATGCAGACGTCAGCATAAGACGCAATGTAGTAAACTAAAGTGCTTTCTATTTTCTTGCACCAGTTTTTCTCAATTTCTCTCTCTATCTATCTATACATTTATTTATATGTATATATTAACAATAATACATACATATATATGTAATATAATAAATATATGTATTTAGTGGATTGAATGTTTGATGTTATCCCTCCCTCAAGAAAGAAGGTAAAAGCTTTCTGAATCTGACTACTTTTGAAATGTCTTTGGTTTAAAAAACGAAATGAATTAGCCATAAATTTTTACTGATGCATCATCATTCTGTTTGGGTGTGGGTACAGTTGGGATTCATCTTCTTTTGCTGATATTTCTGAAAGTGGTGGTGAAGGGAGTTCATAAAGTCATGAGAAATGATCACTATGAAGATGATAAGGCAAAAAGGTATACATTTCCATTGCATTGCACAAGCACCGGTATTCCTTTTTTACTCCGCTTTCTGCACACACAACTTTTGCAGAGTAATCATCATGATCATCATCGGATTGAGAATCAAATTATGACTGATCTCATCACCACCATCCATATCAACCATACAAGTGCCATCATAAAGGTTACTTACGACAACTACAAGCAGTGCTGATGCCATGCCGGAAAGATATACTTTTCTTTTTCGACCTCAATTCACTCCTTTTTCCTCTGATCTTCATCACCACAAACTTGGTCAATTTTTGGAGAGTACAGTGTTGGTGCACATAGGCGAACCAAGAAAATACATCCTATTTCATCATAGCTTTTAACTTTACTGCTGCTGCCACTTTTTACTACAGGACACGCGTAAAAGCCCTTTTCTCTTATTTAAAAAATGTACCTAGCAGGATAACTTATTACTATTACTATAAATTTTATATTGAACTAAAAATCCATAAACGCCCAAGAAGATGATGTAGAAACGAAAATAGGTTGGAAGTTACTCGGAAAAATATCTATAAGGTATATATATACTTTGGTGCACACCAGACACCATCCTGACTTTATTTTGTCCGGATAGGAAATCCTTGTTGAAAAAAATGATGAACAGTCTTTTGATCTTGTTCAGTTGAATGGAATGAAGTGAAGTAATACCCTAGTAGACTCTCCTTCTTGTGTAATGTAAGTAAGGTCAAAGAATGTTATCTATTGCTCGGTAAGACTCACCGTACGTAGTGTTTGGTTATTTTAAGATCCAATGATACAAAAATATTATATAAAATTTATATATATTGCTCTACACTTGTTAATATACAGTTTTTGATAACAACGATAACATATCATGTTGTTTTATTTCTGTTTTCCAATGTCGTTTTAAAAAAGCCACAAAAACAACTAAGCAAAAAGACTCATGCAATTAGCACTAACTGCAATCAAAATTACTTTGGAAAATTTCGGTGCAAAATTAGTGCAATTCTGTTACATAATCAGTAGAAGTGATAATTGCCACGGCGTTAGAAATCTAGAACAAGTTGGGGGAGGGGGTAAATGATAATACTGGAACCTATAGTGTGTAGCTATAGTGTAGTGTGTACCATTGTGGTCACTAGCTGCATGGATTGTTTTCACTGAGGATACATTATTTACATCGTTATTCAATTCTCATGGTTTGCATAACGATTATTTACCTTTAGCACAGCTTGTTTGATATGCTGTACAACACTACACTCTTCAATGTCCGATCAAGAAGCTGCTATTATTGTTCAATGTATCCGAATCTTTTTTCACTTTTAAGTCCCTCCATGTGTATAAGTTGGCTATATGAATATTATGTTATATGATGAAAGCATTTCTTTGGTGAGTTCAAAAGTTCATATAAGTACACTGCACCTTGTATTTGCTTCTATCAAAACGGATCATGGATCATCCATAAGTAATGCAATACGAAAACGAAACCTGTGCAACGCAGCATGTTACCTTGGTTGTTGGCTGTATTCTCCCTTGAAGTTACCTTCTTTGAGTGATCACTTTTGAAAAAGTAGACAAGGTACAACAGGGAAAACGCACATGCACTCACTTCAACAAGCAATATCCCTGTACAAAAAAATCATGTGTTCAAAACCAAATACTATATGGTATAATCAAGTATGCTATAATATAGTGCAAGTATGTACATATGTGTTTGTAAACTTGTAATGGTGATTAGCTTATCTGTTTGATCAAATATTTGTGTACGCATCTACATGCAGAGAATCAGTTCCTCCAGGGAGGAGAACAAGTTTTCTTCTGTCATTCCAGGTAGAAAACTACCAAAAGGTCAATGACTGAACTATCAAGTCTTGCCATAGTTAAAATAGCACTCAGTTCATAATAAGCCCTGAATCGACCTGACTAAGATCCGATTAATGACACCAAATCTTCAACAGAACAGATAGCTTCCCCATCCATTGAGAGAGTTTTCTTGCTTAAAGTTTTCACTCGATCTTGATGAATCAATACATGTATGTATGTTATAAGTGAACATGTGTGAGTAGTGTAGTTACTTTCCTATGTCTATTTTATATGATATAAACTTTCCTCGACGTTTTTTGTGTATTTTATGACTGTGCAATTCATCGACAGAGAGCCGAGGCAACAAAATACAACAATCTACATGAATAAGTTAAAATGTAAGCACACACTTTTGTAGCTACGTGCTAGTGTGTACCTACTTTCCAGAAACAAGGCTAATATTTCATGGAGCTACTTTATGACACTCTTATGACTTTTTATATACGTTTCCTTCCCCTTTCATTTTTACTGCCTCACAAAAAGTGTGCAAAGCTCCCTTTTATCTTGAGCGTACACTTTATTTATAATTTATTTTTCCAAGAAGAAAAAAAAGTACAACGAAATCGCATATAGAACTGTGCATAAATATCTACATCATTATACTCCCACGAGCAATCGCACTAGCTATAGTAAGAATAAAAAAATATTAAACCACATAAAAAACTGTATCACTGTGTATGTATGTATTTTGTTTAAAATAATACGCAAGGTGAACATATAAAGACGAAACTAGAACAGTCGCAATTTATTTATTTTTGTCGTGCAGTTTCAGTTTTCTTGTCCAGCATAGCATGGGCTTTTGAGTATTACATCAAAGCTTGTGGTGTCAAACTTGAGAGAATATACTTGGTTTTGAAATGACAAAAGCAGCTGTAAAGGGTAAAAAGAGAAAAATTCTAGCAAGATCTTTTTCGAAGTCTTAATGTGTTCGAGACGATGGGTAATGAATGTGAATAACCTTTATCCAAACTCTATGTAACGATGTATTCACTGACATCACTGTTCTTACTTGATCAGAGGCAACAACATGCAACACTAGCACCAGCATATAATGCCCTGTTTCAACTTTGTAGAAAACGGATCGAAATACGATGATGAACCATGCAGTCAATTAGAAATGTTTAAAAATTTACAAAGGAAAGGAAAGCTTGGCGTAAATTAAGTTGTTTCTGTATATCCTTCTCGTTCCTTGCGTTCATGCTATATTCGCCATTTCCTTCATTTTTTTCTCTCTTTTACCCACCTAAATTATAAATAAAAGAGAAAGTCAGCTGATCCACCAGTAAGCAAACGTTGAACGTTAGTAAAAAAGAAAGTATTGTTGTCGATTTCTTTAACCTTCTATTGCCGGTAAAATGAAACACACATTTCAAAAAAATAGAAGTAGCATACATGCATACATTTTGCTAGCGTTATATTTGATGCTTTAAGCGAGTATTTACATCATACAATACATTACTAGATACCTGAACGATACGATGTTTTGCTGAAATAATATAAAAGCCATACACAGCATTTTTTTAGATTCCGGTGATACTTTTTTTCTGGATAGGATGTTCAACTCATCCTTTCGTTAAAGGTAACATTTTTTGAGTATTTGTTTTAGAAACGCTATAGTCGTTGATACGAGTGCAAGCGAATGGCTGTTACGCTTCCGTTTGCTTTTTTGTACATCAAAATGAAGAGCGAGTTTGACTGCTGTGCTGTAAAAAAACTAGGCCAATTGATGAAACACATGAATTTTGTAATGAATCGATCTTTCCTTCTAGTGATGGTCTTCGTTCTTTTTTATCCGTTTACTTTGGTCTGGTTGAAGACATTCTCTTTCTGTTTGTTCCTTTAATACGGCGTATGCCGCTGGATCAGATAATCACGTTCGATAAAGGAAATAAATAGGTACTTGCTTCTACCCCTTCCACCAAAACCACTACATAGCCATTTGCAGTAATGAAATCCCTAATGCATTACAAATGCATGTTCTTCACGACAACGAAGTTATGAAAGCAAATAGAATGCAATTTTTTCTTAGGAAAATTTGATCATTTTTCAATGGAATAAGGTGAAAGGGAGATGCATTGAATGGAAGTACCCATTGACTGATCCTCCTTGAATGCATGTTTTTGCTACTCAAGTATTTACGTTTTTGCCTTCTCGAAGTATGTTTCGATGGGAATATGGTAGTATACATACCATACCATGAGTAATTCCATGTGCAGTATATGAGTTTATACTCTGTCAATCCCAGGGAACACGCACACTTTTCTGGTCCCATCATCGCTTCGCTAACAGAGTATTTTCCCCCCCTACTTCTTTTCCACCTATTCTCCTTTTTTTCAGTACACGTGTTATACTCCACACTACTTACCTAACATTAAATATTATGGGAGATGAAAGATTCTCTGGAATGAAATATATGAAAATTCGATGATTTATGACAGGTTTTGGGTGTGCGTCGTCGTCCTCTTCTCTCCGTCGTCGTCTTTACCATCAGCAAACGTAAGGAGAAGAAAGCACAGAAAAGGAAACAAGAAAGCTATTCCTCGTTCCAACATACAAACACACACTAACTTGTTGTAAATAAGTATGCTACATGTATACAGTACTAGTTATAGAAGTTAGGAGAACACAGAAAATAGATGACGAGAAGATCATGAAAGCAGCAGGATAAAAAAAAAACTTGCAGGCAGATATTCAATATTGATGGGTAGAGTAACTGATGGAACAAAAATGAATAATATTATGATGGTGGTGGTGTCTACGTACTGCGTTACGTACCACACGTTTCCATATAATAATCCATATTGAGTGATTGAACCAGAGCCAAAAATACTTTGATACATTATAATCTTTCCCTGTGTATCTATCCATGTATTTATATATATGTATGGCTACTTGTCCCACTCTTTTTCCTCTTAAGTCACATCAAGTGAGGCGATAGTCAAGAGAGTAGCCAATGAAAAAATGCAAGATAAAAAAGCAAACCTGCCAAAAAAAAACTTACACTGCAGCGTAGTTTGTAAGTTTTGTGTGAGAATGTATACATATTTGTTATAACAATAAATATCATATCAATAGCAAGAAGTGGTGCTGGCTGTAGTGTGGGGTATTCGTAGTCCACAAAATAAAGAACCAATTTGCCCCCTTTCTCTCTCTCTCTCTCTCGCTTTCATTCAATATACCATACTTCTACATTTTGCAGATGGTGCGTAGGAACACTGCAGAGAAAACTAGACGAATATAGGAAGGGAGCGAGGGATGGAAAGAGAGAGAGAAAATGAAAGCATGTTTTGAGTGTGGTACACCCACCAGCGATCCAACCGACAATATTCAATGCCATAATAACATCATCTAATTTTCAATATATCCAATTTGCTCTTCTCGTTTCACTTTACCTTCTTTATCTGTGTCGTTTTTGGATTCGCAGAGAAAACGAGACGAGGCAAAACGAGCTACACATAATATGCTGGATTGGTAAAAGACACTCGCGGAGACGAAGGAGAAAAAATCAAAAGGAACAAGAGTACCAAAAGGGAAACAAAATGTAATGATTTAACTGTCTGAATGACGAGGACATATATAGGAGTACATAAAAACCGGTGATAGCTAAGCGTATCACCTAGAAAAGTAAGTAAAGCAGCTTTTGTGTTGGAAAAAGTAGAAAGCCAAGCAAAGTAGTCATCATGATCATCATCATGAGGCATATCATCCTTCATTCCATCTAACTAGTTGACATACCATAATACAAAGTAATAGGGCTTCATTTCTCCACATGAGAAAAAAAAGATAAGACGGGAAAAAGCACAGTGAGTAGAAAAGTGGTGAAGAATGAGTGAGTGGTGCATACCTATCATCATCATCATACGGCAAATATGTCTACAAATCGTTAAAACGATGATGATTTCTTTTGGTTATGTAACGGCTCCGCTACTAAATCAAAGAAAAACGCTATATTTTTTATTTGCAAAAAATGTTAGCTGGCTTCTCTATATCGTCATGCTTTTCTACTGTCAACAAATTTTCTCTTTGCTGAATCTCTACCGCCATCGTTTCACTCTGCTTTTACTTTTGCCAAGGTATTAGTTATACATATTTTTTACGTTTTCTCCATATGTTTGTAGAAGCGGGCCTTTTTCTTCGTAAATTGACTGACTTTTCAGGTAAACCATGTTGATTTTGCGTGTGCCCAGGACATAATGAGGAATGATGGGATTTTCTCTCTTTCTTTCTCTACTTAACTAACGCATGCATGCAAGCATGAAAGAAAAGCAGAGGGAGGTACTCACAAGAAAATGATGAAGGTATACTTCCTGTTACTATATTTGACTGACTGTGAGACTGAAGGAAGGCTGCCTTTGTGGTAGGTATAATATACACGTGGGTTTGGTTCGGTAGCCTTACTTTTTCTACATGTGATACAGCACAGCGGTGGTGGAATAAGAAAGCAAAAAAATATAACTAGCTTCTTTCCTTCTCTTCTCTGCTCAGTAATGCTGCTTTTGCTGATACTTTTACTTTGTATTTGATGATGGCATGGGATGTGAAATAACACGTAAAGTGGAGTGGATAAGGGCACATAACAACAACAACAATACTTTTTTTGGTGGGGCATGGTGCACGTTAATAAATAGAACGTACGAGTAATATCCCAGAGAGAACATTTCTCATCGTCGTTGTGTTATTTATTATATTATTGCTCTCCCTATATTTTCCGGCTACTCCTACTACTTTACTTTTCACTCTTATACTTAGTTATATAGCTATCATTATCACCTTTCCACATTTAATACCTGTGTGCTTCATTGCTGGCTGAATTTTTATGCCCTGGTTTCTGCAAATCCTCCACACTATGGTTTTAGATAATCATATTTTTAGTTTCATGAGTTTGTGAATTAATAATCGGGAATTCTGGCGCATTACTTTTTTTTTTGGATAATCCTTTGTTCAATAAAGCCCATTGTATTTCCTATTTTTACCTTTAAAATGCAGTAATATGCTTACTTGGTAATAGCATCTATATACAGGTACTAATAACATTAATGCAATGAGCAAACAGCCAAATCAATATGGAATAATTGTTGTGTTCATTTTCTTTCATTCACACAGAGTACTGTTTTTATATATCTTGTGAAAAAAGCAACAAAGCAAAAGTAATCTTGTTATTTTTGAGAACCCACGCCCTGGAAACACAAAGCCTCAAGAAAAAAAAAACATTTTGAGGTTCATAATCATAATGCTCACAATCTTTACCTTTTGAATTGACCAACACCATTTTTTTTCATGCAGTACCCAAAGTTTAGTTGAACACAACACCAAAAACATAAAAATAAATGCATTGTTGGGAGGAGGTCCAAAAAAACAGAAAGAGAAGAGGAGGAGGATCAGGAAATCCAAAGGAAAATTTAATGTACACACAAAACAAAGAGGGAGAGGTAAAAATTGTACGCAAAGAAGCAGACAAGGTTATTCATGATATCAATAAATCATTATGTTGATAGCAAAATAACTTTGCTTTCATAAACCAACCCTTCTACGTCGCATACAGTAGAGGAACCAGCAAACGGTCCAAATTTTGAAATAATGGCTAATGCCAGCAACTTCCTGTGCGTCAGAGTCAGCATAGCACTGACTGAGAACACAGAACACACCACCATCATCATCACCACCAAACTCCATCACCGTGATTCCATACAGCACAGGACACACGAATTGCAGTGGCAGTAGCACAGCAATGCTTAGCCTCTACGCAAAAATTGCGGTTTGCCAACTCCAAGAAAATAATATTCATGCTTTCTATTATAAACAACAACTTATTTTTGAAATAACAACAACCAGAAAGCTTATGGCGATGAATACGCTTGTGCTCTATAACAACCTCATGTAGTCATCACCATTACTGCACTAACTGTAGCGTGCATATGTGGTGCAAAAGCACCTCCACCAAAATACCTATAACGTAGCATGCCTACATACCTCATCATAACTAGTAATAATTTACAAGAGTAGAAAATGCCATGTTGCATTACACAGGAAACGTAAAAACTATATGGCGAGTTGTTTCAGTACGACAACGACATGGAATAGAAAGTTGTAGCAGACATTTCATCCCATTTTTTAGAACAGGTGCATTTGCCACTGCAATAATTTGATTTTAATTTATAAGCAGTCAGTCAATAATCATATGTGCATAGTTTCACTGCTTGTATTATATGACATTCCATGGACATTTACTGTGTAATGTAAATGCAAGAGAAACATTCGTATTTTTGTACAATAAACAAGGAAATAGCTGCTAGTATTGCATGAAAACTTTCATTCTTTTTGATAGATTCTATGTATTTCTGGATAAGATATAGAAAAGGTAAAAAAGCATTGTCAACTTTTTTTTACTGAATATTTGAAAAGTCTGATCATGAATAAAATGAACCTCGTGTTGTTTGACGATAACTTGGATACGCCATAAGACTGCGACGACAATTCATTTGGAAGCAGAAAAAAGTCACACTTTTTTTTAGTAAGACGGCATAATATAAAAAGAAAGTGTATTATAAGAAAAGTTGTGCGCGAGAGAGAGGTGACGAGAGAGAAAAAGATGAAGTTTTTGAGTTTACTTGTAAAAATGATAGTAGTATCAGCAAAAAGTCTAACAGAGTTCGAGTTGGTGACAGTATTGTGGTGTAAGGTTGACAACGGCGAGACGACAGAATAGGATAGATAGAGCACTGTCTGGTGTATTATTTTAGTCGTTTTTTAACACTTTCTTTCCTTTTTTGTTACAATCTTCTCAACCCACAGTATTCTCATTTTTACTCTCTTGTCCTGTAATACTCCATCTTTCTCTTTCCCTTGCTATTATTTCTTCTCATCCTATTTTCAGTCATGAATGAGGAGACAAAAGAGCAGAAAAATAGACAGAGAAAATATGAAGAAGACAACGACAAGCTGGAAAAAATAAGAAAAAGTTTTGGCTGAAACCCAGAGAAATGATAACCATTGGTATCGTGACGAACTAGAAGGAGAGTTTATTCCAACAGAAAACTCTATGAATAAGTTTACACGCACGAAAAAAACATGCATGTGATCATATGAAACTTTCAATGTGCATGAAAAAGATTTAGAGAATAGGATGTTACGCTTCTGTTTTAGTTAAGAAAACACGCATGTGTGAATACAAAAAAATGTTAATCTACCCCTAAAATGACAAAAAATAAACTAAGTTTACTTTGTTCTTTTCATCGAAATATTTCTGAAATCCATTCAGTTGAATTTTTGTTATTGGAATGCTAAAGGTCTGTAATGTACTATAATATACATAAACTTGTCATCTGATATCACATACATAGTAAGGCGGAGTATTTTGTAATATAAATTGCTTTCAGTAAATTGGAATAAATATTTACATTTTTGTAGAATTAGAAATGAATATTTGGCCTCAAAAAAATGTAGCAAAAATGTGACGTAAAACACTTTATACATATGTGCGTATCACAATGTAAACCGATTTGTAACCTATTGATACAGTACAAAATACTTCATGTCACAAACACATATAGGATTACATACGGCATCCAATTTAATGAAAACCAGTGTACTTGCGCCATCATCCTCGCTCTCGTCACTTTTATTAGCTGTGTAGTCTAGAGTTACTTCTTGGCTCAAATAAAAGCCTCTCTCTCTCTGTCTTTACTCAACTTTCTTCCATACACTCTCTTTTTCATTGCATTATGATGATGTTTAAGGGAAAAGTCGTCGACCATCAATAAATGAACTTTCTACACGCCGTATAAATATAGCTTCTTCCTTTTGCTCTTGTCGCTCTCTTTGTCTATTTTTCCCTTACTTTCTGCCTTGAAGTTGCTTGTATGTTGAGCTGATTCTGAGCAAATGTTTTTTTTTTCTTAATATAACCCTATCATCTTCCTTTCCTCAATGAACTATAACCCAACATACAACAAGCTATTTACTGCTGCTGCTTGTAACTAACTACCTTTCTACCTTTTCTTTCCTATTAATGGATCCACTTTTCCTTTCTCCATCTTCCTCTTCGTCCACTTTCCAATTTCACTCAGCTCCTTTGATGTTTCTCTATTAGGTCTCTTTATTGCCTATATTCCACCACTACCATCACCACCTGCCTTACTTCAACTCCATTTCAATCTATCTCTTCTTCTTTTATTCCAGCCCTAAAATTTTCTTGTCCCCATCATTATCTCCCGTCATACTATAACCTCTATCATAGAATCATAGTATATTCGTCTGTGTATTTGTGCTGTTGGCTGTGCGTGTGGATCTTTTTCTCTAGATTATTACACTTTTTTGCGGTTTGCCTCACCACAAACCAAAATATGAACTGTAGCAATGAATATATACATATATTCGTATTTGTGTACATTTATTAGGGAATCTTAAGAGCAGAACTCCAATGTTGCATTGGGATTTGGTTTGTTATATCCTCAGTTGCTCTACTCTGTCGTCTTTCTTATCCGTAGCCTTTCGCTGTAAGTACACCAACATCATCACATCCCAGGTAGGATACCGGATACTCTTATGCAGTTTTCTCAATTAACTTTTACTTCAATGCATGCATGCATGCACACATACACTCACATGTGTACATTCATACATGGTAACAGTCAAAAGACATGCAACTTTTTAATGTGTAAACTGAATGCACCACGGGATGCCTCCTGAGCTTATTACGTTGAATAGCCTATTTATTAAATGAGTTTTATACCTGTGCATTTTGTTAGACGATAAACATGTTTGAAATACCTTTTGTAATATATGTATACTATTTTTACATTCTTATTTTGGTTTTTACACACAATTGAACACAATTCGATATAAAATGCACACAACACAAAATCGATTAAAATTTTATACTTTTAGAAACTTTCGAGTGTATTGGGGTTTCTCATGGCTTACCTCTGTTCTCATGGCTAAAATTACACGTGTCAGAGTCATGTGCTCCTATTTCTGTTGACATGATTTGGAAGAAAAAATGGAATTTTCCTCCCAGCTGAAACAGTAGAAATATTAAAAGTGGAAAGGAAATAAAAAGTCCATGAATTGTTTATGAAGGTGAAATGAGAAAATAATTTCTAAGCAGTAGAAGACGAAAAGGTGTGGTTGGAATGTCAGCACCAGCAACACATGCTGACATGCACCTTCACTTGAACCGCTCACAAAAGTCATCATCATCCTATCAATTTACGTACCTTTTGTACTCCTCGCACCCGTCACTACCACTGCGTTTATTAATACATGTGTGTATTCAGGAATACCACATGAATAAACTAATGACATTTTGAAACAGGTAAAGTCTGTAACAAAATAAATAAATACAGTAGCGTTTCCTCACTATGTTTTTTTTTAAATAAAGAAAAAAAACATTAATCCGATTTCATTTCTGTTGCATGCGTCTTTTCGGGAATTTTTATGACTTTTTAGTGTGCATTAGTGCATTGTAGTGTGCCTTATTATACATATGTGGTATAACGCTTGTTTCCGGTGTGAAACTATACATGTATTACTTTATGAATTATTAGTACCATACCATATTATAACGGAGATTGGACGGAAAGTTTATAAACTATGTAAAAAATACACGCTCATTTTTTCCTCATTGTAATTAATGATGTCTCCAGGCAACACAATAAAGTATTTTTTTTGTAGAACCAAAAAGCTCTCAGATTCCACGACTCAATTTTTTATAGCTTTTTGCTCAGTTTTTTACTGACCTCATTTATTTTTGCTTAATGCAATCACATGACAACAGTTTGTACACGTTGCCTACTTTTTGGCTGCTTGCGAAATACTTCATGAATAATTGGTAATCCTTCACTTTGAAGCTGTAGTATACTTAAATACTGGAGCTTTTTTGCAAACAATTTTACATGAATAAATACCTAGATTTGTTACGCAAATGAGCAATTATGAATAGTTATCAATTTGAATTTGATAATGTTGTTGAAGTAAAAACGATATGCAATATTAATTGAATTTATTTAGCTGTTGACCGTTATAATCCCTATGATCTGATTGATTTTTTGAAACTATATACAAATCTAACACCCTCATAGGTTACGTTTATCTGGAATCAATGAGAAAAAAGAGATAAAGAGGTCAGTAAATAAATTTTCATAAGAAACAACATAATTTTTCTAATCGTTTTTTTCGATTATTTAGTACTGTTTCTATACGGTATTTTACTGTACCAAATATATTGATTGTGTTATTTCACACCATTTTACTTTTAAGTCAGTCATAAATGTACTTCATAGAAAGGCGTTAATCAAAAGTTGCATTGTTGTTTTGTTTCCAATAAAGCTTCTGTCAAATGTTTGAGGTGTTTATAAAATTGATATATGAAAGTAGTAATAGTTCGATATTTGCGAGTATGATCATAAATAATATAACATAATTGGTCTTTCTCTATTTTTTGTCCATAATGTTGAATGGTAAAGGCCGTGACTTGTGTTTTTGACGACATGGAATTAGAGAAGTTAAAATGTGTAACATATGGCACCAGGTACAAAATGCTTTTCAGAAGTCACTGTAGTTTTCTTGGTATTTCGATAGTTCTGTCCTGTCCTGTTCTGTCCTACCAGCAGTTTATCATTGACTTGCTTTATTCTTCACTACTGAATCCACCGACATTTTTACGTTACATGGTGACAACATGATTAGGCGCTGGCCTTCACTCACAAAAAATACTTACAACACTTTCATATCCCGTCGTTCATTTTTTTCTGATCAATAAACATACATCACACATTTATAAGAGTTCGTATTAGAAAAATGGTCTCATAATGGAATACTATTAATATTAATAGCTTGCCCTAGTACCATCTTCGTAATAGCATACTTTATCATCGTAGAAATGAGTGTACTTGAGAGTGGACTAGCTTGTCGTGCTCTAAAAGGTTGACCGTTGTATCATCATGTTCCAGTCAAAACCAAACAAGGTTTCGACTCAAGTAACTAATTTAATTCCTACTGTAAAGTAGCGCAACTACTGTTCCGGATGAACACAAGTCTGCTCTGTTGTGCATGTCCTTTCAAATTTTCATTGGATCAAAGTCAAACAATCTTGTTTTTATTTCTTGGAAAACTTGATGTAACATCTGAAGAGACTTCTTGAGAACAGTCATTACTTCTTACAACTGCCAATATTATTCAAGCAATACATGAAAAGGAAAAATAATGAAACGTATTTCTAAATCTAAATAAATATTCTGTAGTTCAGCATAATAATCTTAACTTAGGGATGTGGTTTATGTTCTTCACAATTTGCCGACGTATACATGTCAGCTTGAAAATTTTATCCAATTCAAACCAGCTCAAGTTTATCTATCCATTACTATAGAAAACAACATGAGACAATCGATAATTTAATATTTTAGTCTTTCCAGGAAAAAAGAAAACCGAATGCACTTAAACTTTTCGATTGCAAAGGGAAAGGTGTCCGATATAGTTGCTATTAAAACACCGTGCATACATTTAAGCGCTATGAGCGAACAGGACATTGCGTGAATACGTAGTGGTGACGAAACGATGACAGTTGAATGGAAATGTTGACATTTTCCCCGAAATTATTTTTATGACGTAAATAGAAAAAGTTGTAGCCATACCATGCCATGTTATGTACACGTATATATATCACGGCAGGTTCCCAGAAAAAACGATTACTCTGGTCGAGGTTTCATAAATTATTCTTACTAGAAATTTCTTTGTTTCGTTGAAATTATTCAGTAAGCATTTAAAAAAGTACATACATTGACTTTCAAATTCAATTAGAAGGAATGCCACTAAAACAAAAAAGTGTCTAGGACTTCTTATAGTTATAGAGCATGACTTTTACAACGCTAATTAAACACCACATTATCTGACTTGACCTATTTCACAAAAGGTGGTTGGGTGACGATCGATAGTATTTTCTGGAACTTGAAAAGGCTTTAACAACTTAAACAATGATTTCGCCGATTTAAACACAAGTTCATTACAACTATTGGTTTCCTTTGGAATAAAAACTTGTGTATTTTTGCTCAAGTTGTGCCTTGTCAACTAACTTTCTCCGTTGAGTGTGATGAGGCTTTACATCATAGTTTTTTGAAGTGGAAAATGTAAAATGAAGACGATAAAGTATGAAATACTCTCATAGTACTCTAACATTTAGTTAGGTTGCTTCTGCTTTCGTCACAATGACAATGTACATATATGTGTCATCGTTGTCTCCCTTCATGAATACATTTTTCTTCTCACTAAACAGCGAGAAACTAATGAAAACGTAAAAAAATATAAACCATAGCATGAAGGCTTTTCCATGTAGAGGTAGCATCATAGAGTGAGAATGACATTATTTGACATCGTCATTCGGGTGGAATATATCACAATTTACGGGAAAAACTCGGGTAATGTTTTGAATATGATGACGTCGTGGAAGAAAAGTGAAACTGAAAAAGTTGGTTATTATATTTTTGTGTACTTCACAAAAAGACAATAGAAGAAGTGGAAGGCAGACAGGCTGATATAATGGATGCTGCTGTCTTAATGCAAGATACACAATTTTGTTTTTCCTGCAAAAACGTAAAAAAACGTGAGAAGTACACGAACTACATATTTACGGTTTAATACAGTTATTTTAAAGGAGGAAAATGTTTGAGAGAGAAATAATATGAGAAACTTTTTGGGAAAGTAAAATGTTTAAATTTTCATGCAACCAACCAAAAATGTATTATGAATATGACGTAATCCTGTTGAAAAGGAAAAACAAACAAAAAGAAATAAGCAAGAGCAGTCGTAAGAACAACAACATCAATAAAAAGTAGAGTAGAAAATGTAAGAGAAAACTAGTTTGGCAGAAAAAAAGAAAGAGAAAAGTGTGTGTTTTGAAATGAAGTGTGCTGGCTAATATTAAAGTTCAAAAATAAAATGTTGTTTTGCAAAGCATTTTAATATAAAGAAACAGTTCTCAACATATATAAATGAGTTATTATACTCATTCTACCGGAAACGTACCAATTTCTAAATATATCAGAAAAAATATGCTGAATAAGGAATAAGCTTACCACATAGTTAATAATTAATAATAATTATAAGCAGCACACGTTAAATAAAGGTGACTTTTCCATAATCAGAATGTGGAAACGGTTAAGTGAGAAATGGTAAAAGAGTATTTAAGGGATGAAATGACGATATTGGTAACAAGATAATAAATGACATTCTTTCATGCGGTTATGATTAACAAAGAAGTACTGATAGCATCAGATCATATCAGATGACGGAGAAATAAATCGTATAATGTAATGCGATTCACACAGCTGACTGAAAAAGCAATATATACATTAAGGTGTTATAAGAAAATACCGACAAAAAAGTAGCAGGGAGAAAATTTATAACCCTCATTTTATTATAAATTTTTATACACTTTGTGTGCATGTTAGCTATCATATCATATCGTAAGCTCGGGGTTTTTTCCAGTAACCTTTTGTAAAGATGGGAGCTTCATTCAACTGTGATATGTAATATGTGTATGGTTGGTTGGCTAGTTGATTGCTCTCTTGCTTCGCTGCTTTATGCTATGTGGATGGATGGAGGACTAGGTAAGAGAAAGAGAGAAAAGAAAGGAAAAAAGTCACTCAAGAAGTCTCACTCAAAAAAAATCTCTTGTTCCTCTCCTCACATCCAGCTCACTACTCACCACATCTAGTACTACTACGACGATGGCTCTCATCATATTCCTTATCTAGACGTGCACATCATAAACAAAAGAATCTGCAAAAACTGAGGCAAAAAAACTAGAGAGAAAGAGACTCTTCTGCTTATGTACTACACTAATATTCATATATTTAGTATTTTCCCTTCTAGATTTTTATATATAATTCGTTGCTGTTATTTTTACACATGCATAACCTTACCTGGCTTGACTTTACATGACTTTGGTTGTCTGCATGTTGCCTCCTCTACTCTCTTCATATTACACAGTCATTGATTTTTTCAGTAGCTCTTTTCCCCCGTTTTTCCTCATTCTTTCCCCCTTTTCTTCTCCATGACTGCTTGTATTATCATAATGTAATGTGTTCCATTTTTATCTTTATCATATAATCTGATATTATTATCATTTATTATTTCCTACACACGAATCTATGAAATTATTTGTGAGAAAAGTGTGTATATTTCATAGCCATCCTGTTTTTATCATCCCATTACAAGTCACATTCAGCAGATCATAGTTGCAAAATAACTAAATTAGATATGGGAATTCCAGAAAATTTACAAAGTTTCAAACTTAATGAATAAATACTCCTACACAAGGATATACAGATGCATAAATTCACGGCATGTATATGTATCTACACATGATTAGTTTTAATAACTATAATAGCATTGCTATCTCCTGGTAATTAGCCCTAGACTCCATGCAAAATTCTATACATGGTGCGACTTGACAAAATCCTTTACTTGAAATATCTCATAGAAAATTTGTAGAAAATTTCAATTTGCAAACTACACCAAATAACCAATTTCCAGATGCAGATGCACAAAATTGCCCTGTCTAATGTAATGTTGAACATGACAGAGTATGGACTGTGCATTTGGCACAATCAAATTATGGTTGCCTACATTCACCTTTTCAACATTTCCCTTTTCCGTCAGTCAAAAAATGGAGCTACAAAGAAGTTATGTGTAGTAGCTAAATAATTGCTTTGTATTAAACTTTTCAAACAACTTATACAACAATACTCTATAATGCAGAGTTAGTGTTCATTGCGAATACGGCTCAGGTGCACTCCAATTGACAGTTATTGACTTCACTCACCACTGCTCACTACACATGGTATTGACTAAAAATAAGAACTAACACCATTTATTTCCAAGAAACTATTATGGTTATCTATACATAAATATATATGTACGTACATGCGACGTTATGTGAGTACTCTTGATATATCAATTGTCTCATTTAGTCAGATAGTATGTATTATGTATACAGGTAGTATTATTAAAACAGTGAATGCAACTGATTATACTGTTGATGTTGCCATTCAAGTGAAGTGTTTTGAACCCATGTGTCTTGGTTTAGCTAGAGTGCCTGTAAATATTGCGTATCAACTTTCGCTGCATAATAAACTATATTCTCTAGGTAGGTGTTTGTTAAAGTACACGTTTATAAATATGCATGAAGAACGGTATAAACCACATGAATGCATGTCTGTATATGCAAGTATATTATTTTGGCACTTAAAATAAGAATAATAACGACAATGTCAAATGGAAATGAAAATATGGCAGTGGAACTTAACTTTGTCTGCATGTATTCTCATATATGACTACAATTATAAGTTGGGAAAAGCTAATTGTGGTTCAGCTCGCATAATGGTTTGGGAAAAGGTTCCTTGGTATTTCTACACAGGTAAAATGTATGACATTGTGTGGAACTCGTATGCACAAAGTGCACCTCTCGATTTCTCCACACATGACAGGTAATTACAGAGTTGTCGTTTGGGATTGATATTTGGTGAAAGTATTCCAGTATCTAAGCCCCATGTATATGATCCATAAGCTTATATAGATATAAAAAGTCATAATAATAAAACCAACTACATGTTCATAAAATGGAGTGTCCTATAGACTAAAATTATATTTCTATTTTTATTGTTATTGCAGTAGTACCTTACTATCACGCCGAGCCAGGGACATACATTGTATATTATAGTATAGTGTCTGTCGTTTGATTTTTATGGAACTACCTTTTGATGCCGTATACTTTTGCGATACTGTCATACATTTTGTACGCATCTTAAAGAGAGAAAATAAATCGATATGCATATATTATTAGATTATGCTGATATATGATGCAATTTGTGTAAATATGGTTTTTTAAATTATGTTGTATTTTGCTGATATTGATTAACATAGAAATGCAGATACAATAAATAAATTTATAATGGAATTTATATGCAACATCCATGTTGTCGTGAAAGGAAAGCGAATATAAATAGATAGAAAGCGTTATTTGACATCACTATTTTTTTGGGTTCTACTATACCTGGAGGTTCCGTAGTGGCTGGTGGAGTAGAAGCGACATACTCAGGAAGCGCAGGGTCTATCCCATTTTCTCTGGGAACGGGACCAGGTGCCGGAATGGGGTATAAATTGTCACAACACTCCCGCTCGGGAAACTCACTCCCAAGCGTTGGACAAATGAACAAGTCACCAACAGTCACGACAAACATGGTCAACACTACAAAAGAGTAGTAGACGGGAACACCACTGGAATGATAAAGATGAGAATGGTGACGACGACGATGCGGAGAAGAATTATGATGAAAACTCTTCTCTGATTGATTGCTACGTTGGTTTTGATTATGACGACGATGATGATGATGATGAAGATGAAGAAGAAGCTGATGACTTTTAACACCTACTTGATGACCCGAAGAATGACCCATTCTTTTATGATGGGTATTCCTTGTCATTCCAATAATTATTGAAGATACACTTTTCAAACATACGGAATTTTCAAAGGACCGTCATCGTATTTAAACAATGAATGGCCCCGTAAACTATAGGATTCTTTACCAAGAATAGCTGTATATACCTTCCATTTCTGCTAATTATATTGCTGCTTATGTATAAAATATCCTATTTTTATACTAATGTATTACGCGATTTCAATTGGCAGATATTGTATAGATATTACTGACTCTGAGCACTTTATCAACCAGCTAAGAAAACAAAATTATCTTTTGCGACTTTGTAACAGTTGTAGTTGAAGAGATGCAATAAAATCGAACGGAAAATGTAACACGACTGTGACGACATTAGTTTTCTTTCCTGTTTCATATTTTTGTGTTTTCATATGATGACAATAGCACTATAAACATCAATGATTATGAAAGTTATGATGATGATAAATCACTCAAACAAACAAACGAACATACAAACTTGTAACGTTATTGTCTTCTCGTTTCTGATCTGCTAGTTGTATGTATGTAATATACGATCTCTTTAAACAGGCCATCGTTTTGCTTTGTGTGTATAAATCAAAACGGCAGAATTGGAGACGGTAAAGAAGCATTCCAAGTTTTTCATAATTCAAAAGACAATGTAGTTGTGGTACAAGGATTCCAATGACAAGACTTGTTATTAGTGCGCCTATTATTACTATTATTTCTTTCTGGCAAAAGTAAACATTTCTACAGAATGTAACGCTTTCACGAGCAAAAAAAGTACCGTGAATGGTATACATAAGACGCAACAGCCAAAGAGATAAATAAGGTAAACAAAATCTGTGCAAACTTGTGTGTGTTTGTTAGTCTGCAGTAGTGTGTACAATGTACACATTTTATATCATGTTTATGTATGTATAAAAAGGAAGGAGCAGCGAAGACAAGTCAAACAAAATTTGACAAGATTATTTTTTACAGCAATAACCCTAGCAGTAGGACAACCTTGTCAAATGACGTGACGGGGTGAACTAGGACACAATTTGCTATTTATCTTCACTGACTTTACTACAGCAGCAGGATTATGTCATTAAGTTTTACTCGGCCGACAAAAAAACAGAAGGGAAAGAAATTGCAAGTAGTTCATTTTTTTGTGGATATCATCGTCATCATTATACTTATTAGCCGCTACCTGTAATAACCCGGATTACTAAAAAGAGTTGATATTCCTACAGTTTACGCTGCTTTAGGCGAGAAAATAGTAAAGATATGATTTTATTGCTATAATTTTATAGCGCTTATAACTATGAGGGTACAATAGGAGGCCACTGATGCTGCATGCTGCTTCCACTACTTATAATGATGATGATCTCTGATGGCAGCTTTCGGATGATGTAGCAAATAATTCATTTAGAAAAGATTTTTATGCCCCCTAACCATACAAAAATATGCTGCTCGCAAAGTTGGTCGATTATTATTTTTCTCTTTTTGACATAAACGTGCTACCACTACTGCATGCACATAGTGTAACGACGCACAGTACGGTTGTCCTAGTAGCTATCATCCACCAGCTAAAGTTGACAATTTTCTCCTGTCAACATTAACACTTTTCCAAAGTAAAAGTTGACAGTAAAAAATCGCTTGAGCAACTGGCAGCCTCCCTATTTTTCCCTTTACTTTTTTCCCTTTCTATCAAGGAGAAGTAAAGTATTTACAGAAGAGGAAAATACATTTTTTCCATTTTCCATCTTGTGCCTACATATTGCTCAACATACATGCTACACATATGTATCTAGCATCTAAAAAGTAATATTATTGTTAGAATTCACGGGAAAAAGAAAGTATGCGAGAGAAAGAAAGTCCGACATGAGAGAAAGTAAGCAAACATTTTTTACAAGCTATAATAAAATATACATAAGTTTCCTCCAGTAACTGCTATAGAACGTCTAACTGCACAATTGACACTAGCAAAGCGCTAGCCAAAGCCAGTGAGCTCAAAAAATGCTACAACGTGGAGAAATTCTGTGCTAAGATGGTGATCTTGAGCCTTTTTGCAAGAAAACAAGAATGATGATTCCTTAACTATCTTTATGAAAACGTGATCATGCCATGCTGATGTATGTATGTATCTTTCCACGTATTTTTCTATTATTACATCACATATCATCGCGCTATTTTTATATTTCTCGTAATTAGTTTTCTTTGTACAAAAAGGTATTTATAAATAAAATCTTCAGAAGGAATTCAGCAACTTGGTTACTTTACATTTACATATTATATAAGTTTTCTTGTGCCAAACGGCAAGTGGTGTGTTTTTTTTTCTTTTTTTTTGTCTGCATTTCCACATGTCTCATAGTCTATTTTTTGCTATTTCATTTTTAATTTTGTATAAATAACACAATCGTACACACTTTCTATTTGCATCTATTTTTTCCTTATTTCCAAGCCGACAAAGTTTGCTAAATAATAATAAGATTATGCAAGTTTATCAGAAGAGAAAGCATGGATAAATGAAAAAAATGGGAGAATTTCGGTTTCCCTATTTGTAACTGGCTTTTGTATAACTCCCTATTATTCTGTTAATAATAGTACTAATACCTTTACAGTAACATGTTTTGCATGTAACAGCAATAAAGCAGGCAAGTGTAAATTAGACGATCTCGTAGCGTAAATTTTTTTGCGTACTATTCCCTATTTATCGGGTAAATACTTACGTTTTTTCGGATTTAAGAATGTTTTTATCTTTGGGATTTATCCAACTAAATAACGAAGCCAGCATGCCAAAATAAAAAATGCCGCCGTGCTGCTGCCTCCGTTCTTCAACGTGTATATAAAAAGGTAAAGAGACAAGCAAGGGATTTGTAAAATCAATGGAAATATTTAAGATTCCTTGCATTCCTTGGCGTGTTTTCACCCAAACACCAAAACAGTTAAGTAAAGTACAGAGATACAGCAAAAAAATACAGCAACACCATCCCATGAAAAAAAGGGATTCTTCTCTCTGCTGGGGTAAAAATCCCTTGTCAATTATCTCCGTTTATGGGTGTATGTGACCTAGACTAACGGCGGAGCTTTATTTTCTGCTACTACACTGCTGCTCCTTTCCAAAGTGAATCACAACCGAGAAAAAAAGAGGGAAAAAAGTGAGAAGATAGATAGATGGGAAAGGACGATTTAAAAAAAATAAAGACGTGACGTGATGAGGAAGAATGCGAGTATTTTTTTGCTGTTGTTGTGTATGTCGTAGAAGTAATGATCAACATGACGATTCATAATGTTACTGGTACACATGTTTATTTGGTAGTAGACCAGAAAGTAATTTGTTAATATGATTAGTAATTCATTTTTAGAAACATGTTTTGAAACAAATCATTCGTTTTGTTTATCGCAAATTTGTTTCAAAAAACTTC
>JAQFZH010000165.1:0-45580 GCA_034695485.1 Entomobrya nivalis
TACTAGCTTACTCTCTATCCCTCATAATATTTGCCTTTGCGACTTATCTACTTGTAAGGCAATAGCAACAACAGACAGAGAGGATGATCCAGAGAAGAGAGATGTTGTTTCCAACTTGAATGCAACAAGTTGTTATATAGATCTATCTGGCGTGTAAGAAAAGCTGTTTATGCTGTGCATGATCCCGGAAAACTACCCTGGTTTTTCCTCACTTCTCCCCAGAAAATTTCTAGAAAAAACACGAATCCTTTTGGGCTTTTCTTGTATGAATTATTTGTTGATTTTTCAAATGATACAAAAAAACGTACTTTATGGTACGCTGACGAATCCCTTATGTTTTTTTATGTATCCCGAATATTTATGCATGTTTAAAGACATCCGAAGTTATTTTAATTATCATGACCTTGTTGTTGTTGCTGTTTGATAATATTGAATGGAATGAGAAGCACAAGTTTGGATATATGTAAGAAGTGTGACGTGATGATGTTGCACACAAAACAGGGATTTCAGCTGTGAATGTAAAATGTATTAATGACTTTCTTGTATTTGGACGGACGGACGGACCTCAGACGGGATGAAATAGGTATTTCGTGACCTGTAAGATTCGACACTAATTTGCATATTTTTTTTCTTGTAAAAGCACAGCCAAAGTGTTAAATAGAGGTTTGAGCAGGCAGGCACTAGTCACTACAGACATAACAGCAGAGACCAAAACAACAAGTTGCGTGAGAATCGGTCGTTTTGCTTAGCAAGTTGAATTGAATTGGAATGATTCCTTCAGCAAAAAAAAACACTTCTTTTTCTGTACATCTCTCTCTGCATCTCTGACTGACTTGGCATAACGCCACCTGCTAAGCAACGTACTTAATCTGTTTGCAAAGATTTTTCAAAAATTGATTTGGAATGTTAGTTAGCAGCATACCTACATATTACATATTATCTTATATACATACATCCCATCTCGGTCTTGGGCAGTTAAAAAATATTGTATATTGATTCATGCTTCTGGTCTCTGGACTGCCTGGCCTTCGATGAGTTTTTTTCTCACAGAGATCATTCAGTACATAATACAAATGCGTATACAACAGAGTATACATATAAAAAAGTGTCTAAAATACTCGTAAATTATTTTTGCTCCACTTCAGCATCTAAAAAAGTCTAATTATCAGTGTGCCTTTTAGCAAGCTAAAAAGGATGATACTGCCGAACCTTGTAAAAAATAATTCATTTTCATTATACGACAGAACAAGTTATAATTCTGCAATTCAATTTGGTTACACTTTTGTTAACATATTTGTACGTACAAGATATTACGTGAATTGAATAGACTCGCCCATCCCACCACCAACCCAACAAGCATTTGGGAAAAGTACAAAGGAATGTGTCATCTTCTCCTCTTGTTCAGTTATTCATCTGTGTTTTTTTTTCTTTCTCTCTCCTCTTGTGTGAAACATGCTTGTATTATATCGTGGGAAACATGCTCTCCAGCAGACAAGCATCATGTTGCCATGATGATCATGCTGATGATCCTTTGCTGCAAATGCATCATTCCACGTTCATATAACCGTGAAATTCGGTTTCACTATTTGGGAATTTTTTCACGATACCGTACTTTTTTGTCCCCAGTTAATATTTTACGTACGCATAATAATTTTTTTTTCAAATGTTTACGCATGGCCATGACTCTGCTATTTCCTTTTGCGGATAATTTTAATGGTCAGTTCAGTTTAATGGTACTTTCGGCCAACCCACTTATAAACTTAAGTCCTTAAATTAAGTCTTTAAATGACAAAACATGCAGCCAGTCTTCGGCTTAAAATTACGGTGACAATTTGTCGTACAAAATGTGTTTCACACATGATGATGACAAACAAGTCTCTAAAAACATTTGCATAGAGGAATGGGTAGGTTAGACGGATTTACATTTATCATCATCTGTAACACATCATATTGTAATAATTGACATTTACCAAACAAGACAATCAAAAATGAGTAAGTGAGCAAAAAGGACAAGTTAATTTTTTTATAGTAATAAAAAACACTGCATATTATATTATATATGTACATATTACTTACTACATCTTTTCTTGTCTGTTTGGCATAAGTTTTTTTCAAGCTTGTAAATTAGAAGAAATAAAAAATATATAATTCAGCAAGCAAGCCAAGAATTAAGCCAATGCAAAAGATAGACAGAGATAGGGACGAACCCAGTCCCGGTCTCTCACTTTCTGTCTCATCTTGTCATAAAAAATACAGCAGCTTAATCCTTCATCTTGTTTATAGATCATCATAATAATATATAAATGGTTGTATTTTTTCAAACAATTTTAATGGCATGTAGGATGACAAACTACCATTGTATATTTTTCCCCATATAAAAACGGACTGACTGACACTGTTACGACAGCTGTGTGAATAATAATGAAGATTGATGACATCATGTCGATACAAATACAATTACAATACTTTTTGACTAGATATTGTTATATTACAATAAAAAATAACCACTTGATAAAAAAAATCATAAATCTTTTGTCAACTTTCTTGTATGTACTTTCGACTTTTTTTTAAATCTGTCTTTATGAATTTATTATATGCAATTGTTGTATAATTTGCATACATCATTTATTATTTATTTATTTACGAAAATATTCTTCTTCTTACCTTTGCCTATCTTCTATGTTTTCGATTTTGTAAATAGATCATAATTTCGGAATTCATCTACCAAGTATCATCGCTTCCGCGTCCATTGCCGCAGCTTTGGCTCCGCACATTGGTCCAAAGTCTCTGGAGGAGGTGCTGCTTACTATTAATTTAGCGACCAATATTGAAATGGTAAGTGAACCAGATGAATGGCTTGATGTTGATGATAATGAGCAGAATTAATTAAGTAATTAATAAAATAACGCGTCCTCTTCTTTTCTCTTTATATTTTTTCAAACTTCATTCACTCAAGTGTTCTATCTCTCTTCAATTACCTTTCAGCACTAGAAAGTAATTAAAGTGCATATGTACTCATCACACACATCTCATAATCCTTTTTCTCATAAGTGTCCTCAAAAATAATTCACCACCACCAATGGCGATGACGGCATAAGCAAAACAATTTTTAGCATAGGTCATGATTCCTCATTACTTCCCACTTCAGCAGAGAATTTTCTTCATTGATCAAAATTTGTTATGTAAGGTCAGTGTGGGAACGGGAACGGTTTTCGAGGAAAGCTTGTAAAAATGAAATGCTTGAATGTCATCTGATTATACCGTGCATGATTCCTACGGCACACTTCAACAGGATCTCCTCTTACATTTTTTCAACAACAACTCACTCAAGTGCCCTTCACTTTTACGATGATGATGACGGATTTACGCCGGTAAAAGCATATTACTCGCTACTGGTATGTTATGTCATGTCATTTTCTGAGAATCTCATATTTTTCTCTGCTTTTGTTTCCTCACGTTTCTCTCTAATCGTAAGTGTCGTTGTCGGCAAGACGTAAACAATACGGAGAAGTATGCAAGTACACTTATACTATTTATCGTTAAATAATTCAAATTCCTGTGGGTTATTATTACATGGTCCAGTTGAAATACACATACATACATACATACACAATAACAACAACAACGACAACAATGTAATTTATGGGGAATGACGAAGACAGATACTTATTACATGATTTGTTCGTGTAGGTCACGTACATATTTTTATGCTTTAAGTACTTGTGTACTTGTTGTGCAGTTGAGTTCATGAGACCACTTCTTGGAATATTTAATGTAATGAATGGGATCAGAGAGGGAAAGAGAGAAAAAAAGAGGAACTTGTCGATTTGAACTATATGTATATGTAAATGCAAGATGATGTGAAGAAGTGAGATATTGTTTTGTGAGATTTTTGCCTAAATAAAGTTCATGTGAGTACAGAGTACACATGATTATTATGGTCTCTCTAGTCTGGTCATTCATTCGTTCATTCATTTATTTACTTGTTCATTCATATATATGAAGTAACTCTCTCTCTGGAAGATGAGGAGGAAGAACACACACACATTCATTAGAAAAGCGGTATAGCTCAACAGAAGCATTTTTTTCCTGGGATAAAAACCAGATTCATGAATGAATGAATTACTGGACTCCTTTTTCCTTACAAGGAAACTTGCAAGAAAGTTGTAATAATGTGAAATGTACTGGAATAATACCAGAGATCTGGGAGTAATGTGTGTAACGTAGGTAATGTAAATTATAAGTCACACCTTCGCTCATTCATTCAAGCAGTCAGTCATTGAGAATAAGAACTATTTCCGAGAAGAACGGAAACTTCTCTCGAGTGAACAAGGTGAAACGAATTGATTGTAAACGAGACGGAATATTCATAAAAGATGCATAAGGTTCATTACATGTAATATACCTTAAGCATTATATATTGTGTATGCACACAAAACAAAGATTAAAAATTGTTATCTCTCTCTGTCTATTTATATTATGAGTTCATTCATTTTTTCTGTGATGGGTTCATCGAAACATTGAATCAATGAAGTGTTCTATATAAGGTTGTCATAATGTTGCTGATGTTAAGCTCCCACGCACCACACACCACATGGTTGACGTTACCTTACACACTAAATTAATTTGTGTGTGTGTGTGAACAATCTTTGTTGACTGTCTGTCTGTGAGTCTGGCTTGGTAAAAAAAGGTGTGCATACATGCTTTGGTATTTATGCTGCATATTTCCCACGAAGAAAAAAGCTCTGTGGACTTAACGTCTATTCTTTTTGTCGGTCGATCGGTGAAATAAAAGAGAGAAGAATGGCAAACCTGAAAATGTTCTTTTTTCGCGTTTTGTGTAGTGGTGGTCGTCTTTCAGTCTCCATCGCCAAATCCCTGGAATTTGGAATAAATACCCTTAAAAATATGTATGTAGGTATGCATGTTATGTGTGGGTGGGTGGCATGCTTGAAACCAACAGCAAAACTTTCTTCCCATAATAACGCAACATTAAAACATATGATTGAATTGAATGAGTACTTTTTCCGGGCAAAGAGTAGAGGTATGAGATAGTTTTGAAACAAGAAAGAAAAAAAAGGAATTTTCTCAAAAATGAGATTTTTTTGGGGTTCCCATCGCATACAACCTGTAGCCCCACATTGTAATATTTTGAGCCGTCTGGCTGGGTCGAAGATATTTGATTATATGAAATCTATTAAAAGTATTGACAATGTATTTTTGAGGGAGCAGACAAGAGTAAAGATCCCAGACCAGAGAACGTCTCCTGGAATTTTGAATGGAAATATACACAAATTTGTTTTCGAGTGTTTTTTTATGAATGAACAAAAAAAAATGAATCGTAAGATTGAAAAAGTGTGTCGACTGAAGACAGGCAAATCATATCAGCAGATTCGTATGTATAACCAAGCATGATTGGACAATGACCTTGTTGTCATGTCAGTAAAAAGTTAGTGAATGGAATGATGAATGAATGAAATTGACGATGCTGAGTTGCGGATCCATGATACTCTTTTTTTTAGCATGAATGATGTAATAATATTATAAAGAAAGTGAGCAGACTTATTTATTTAACTAATGTCGCCATAAAAACCCATTAAACTCTCACATTATTGTTATTACTCTTGTTCTCATTGGAATTCCACATTTTTTGTGACGTTATCACTTTTTGAAATCTCTACTCTGATTCTGCACTGCCACTGCGCTCATAAATGCATACACCCATGTAAGTTTCATTATGAATGAACCGTAAAAGTATGAAAGAGGTAAAAAATTATTACATCCATTTTTATTACTCGCTATAGCCATTCACGTCGTAACTAGACCGATTGCCCATTTACCACCACCATTAACATTGTTATAAAATCGTAAAAATTTCATGGTTTCATGTAACCTTAAGGACAACCTGACTGATTCCCAAGCTTGTATTAGTAACAAGTATGATGGGTATGATATGATGATCATGTTTATATATTGGAATCTTTTTTTGGGTAGAAGAGGTGCAGTGGTGGTGATGGTGGTGGTAGCGGTGTTAGATTTCTTTAAATAAGTGAATGAAGTGGAAGAAACGATTGGCGCCATGAGTGTCTACTTCTTGAAACATTTACCGACGACGGAAAGAGACTCCGGTTGTATGTCAGTAGTTTCAACTTACTCGTATAAAAATATGTGTGCTTACTCTTATATCTCATTTTGTACGACCATGGACCATGCCCTTTCCTCATGTGTCATCATCATCATCAGCATTAAGAGAAATTGCAGTGAGAAGCAGGGTGGCTTCATTTAAGTGTGAATCTCTTCTTGGAAAAATAATGAAATGTAATGCTTCGCTGGGGTGGTGGTGGTGGTGGAGGATAATGTTTTTCTTTTCGTGATGATGTCCTTCCAACATTGAACATGTTTGGTACAATGCTCTCTCTCTCTCTCTCTCTCTCTCTCTCTCTGACACACACACACTATCAATTCTATGCTGAAAGGCATTTATAAACTGAGGATGATTTTCTTAAATTTTTTTCTCATGTTAACAACATGAAAAGTTGGGAAAGGAATGCTGAGTACAAAAAAAATAAACTATAAAGTTGACATTTTTTTGTTTGTTTGTTTTCTTGTAGGATTTGCTTCGCGCCTGTATCGACCAGATCAGATTGAAAGTTCAATTGACCGTGGAGGAAAACTCCAAAGCCCCGGGCAACAACGCTTGTCCGGGGTCAACAGCAAACTGTGCAAGTATGCCGAATTCAAACAAAAGCTCGATGACGACGACAATGATGACAGAGGAGACTGCGATGGAGGAGGATAAGCTTTCAGAATTAAGTCATCAAGCAGGAACTCCAACAGACGTGGCCGATATACACTTTTAAAGTGTAAATGGGGATTTTCCGTCAACGGTATTCCTTCAGTAAACATGAAATGTAATTAAAATATGAATATTTTGTAGAATGTATAGAATGAATGTAAATCTTCACTGTACGTAAAAAACAGATCTTATACATAACTTACCATACACGTTAAAATTCTTGCTTAAAAAATCTTTAAGTAGTTTTACCGCATATTATTGTTATTAAATAGTACCGAAAGTCATTGGTAAATTACCTCATACAAATTATTTAAGTAAGTTGTTGCTATACAACACTGTGTTTGTATAAAAATGCCTAATCACGCTTAACACTCTCCTTTGAGAAATATTGAAAGAGAATAATGTGTTTTAAATATGTACATTGAATTTAGTTGCTAGTTAAATAGTTATAGCTAATTTAGTTCGGTTAGAAGTCACGTTCCTTTTTAAAAACAGAAAATGGGTAACTATGTTAGTCAACAGTGGAAATGAAATTCGGGTCTTCAACGAGTTTAACTCTTTTGAATACATCAAAATAATATCCTTAAAACATAGTCATCATGCCTGTTCATCAGAATGGCACTGCCTTGTTTTAAGGGGTGTTCACAAAACAACAACAATTACGCTTTTCAACACAACACAAAACTAAAAAGTTTCAATTTTTATTTAATTAATTAATACTTAAAAGTTCAGAACGAATTTTTCGTTCTTTACTTGCCTAAACAAAAATTTAACAAACAATTTTCCCGAAGTAAAATAAACAGTCTGATTTCAGTTTTAGAAAACCTTTTCATACCTCACAACAAAGTGTATTACGATAATAATGATAATTATTATTTAAACTTTTAAAAGTCGTTTTACAACGGGTAACATTTTTTAGATGAATAGAGTATCTATTTGCCAGTAAATTACTTCAACCAAACTGTTGCTTCAATTTGTTTTTGTCTATTTGTAACATTACCAATTATAATTTTTAAAATACCATAATAATTTTCGTCTTATTTCGCTTTTAATCTGTCTAGTTTTTAGTATTAAATAATTCTTTTGTAAAGTTTTTTTTTTTGAATTAATACTTTTGAAAATCATCGTGGGGTTTTGGGATAACTGCATCTAACTCATAGTCAGTATGCTTATCCTAGCTTACAAGGGGAAAGCCAACATACGCTTATTTTTTACAAAATAAAAAATATTAATTAATTATTAATACAAATTAATAATGAATTTATATATTGTTATTCATCCCTTAGTTAATTAATTAAATAATATATATATTAATAATTATTATATTATAAATTAAGTAAAAATATATATATCTCTAACTTTGTTATTCGTGTACAAATCAAAATCCAGTATAACTTGCTACAGGGGAGTTTTACAATTCATAGTTTTAGAAAAAATGGCTTTACATAAAATTATGTGTTTTACAAACAACAGTCGACTGAAATATTAGTCGTACAAATATTCGGGTTTATTTTTCAATTTGAAAAATTTGAAAAAAACTGCACACTTTTTGTTTCTCAAACTCAGGCCTTTCTTTTTGTTTTTTTGAGACTGTTGGCAAAAATGTTCGAGTATTTTTACATACATAATTAATTCGTTAGTTATGTATGTTTCTCAAACTTTTCAAAACTTAAATTCAGATGCGCTTGAAAACCAAGTCAATTTTTGAACAAGACTTAACTATTTACGTCTATGGCGAATCTACCTCTTATTAATAATACCGTCGTTATAATTATAATTATGAAAAACTTGTCTAGTTACACATTACATTACACATTATGCTAAAAAAATCTGTTGAATTAAAGTTAGAAAGATTGCACAAATATTATCGTTATTAAGTATTAGCCAGTTTATCGATTAGTTGTGTACAGCATTATTACTTGTTCAACTACGATACTTTTCTCCTTAACTAAACAAAGGTGCAGTAGAATTATATGTGTAATGTGAAAATGTAAATAATTCAACGTACTTAATATACTGTTTGTAAAATATAATTGTAGTCAGTGGTAAATGAATCTTCGTACATAAAACAATACAAAAAACCTTTAATGATGAGTTGGAAGACAATCAGTTTACAGACCAAAAGTTATAATACTATAAATTAAATATATTTACACGCAATTAAATAACGACTGAAAATACCGCAAAAACTATAAAATTTAACCAGTTACTTCCAGTTAACTACAAGAAATATAAATAAATATTAAACGAATAGGGTGGTTGTGGTCATAGACTTCTCTATGGCCACATGACGGGACAAATTCAAAAAGGTTAAACTAACTAATTAAATTACAAAACAGAACCAAAAAAATATCTTTTTGCTTAACATAATTAGTAAATCCGGTGGAGTATATAAAACATTGCCGTTGATTACAAGTAAAGACACCGGGAACCTACCCGTGACTGTAGTAGTAAACAATTTAAGAAATGTATTTAGCATAGTTATCGCACTAACGTATTAGTTGGCGGATTAATCATGTTGGTACACTTTCAAATTTTGTTTTAAATGGAATTTTTCTTCACAATATTATTAATGTGACCATGTATTGTACAGTATTTGTCATATTGTCAACACAATATAATAATAATACATTGTTAAACAGTAAATCTATTTAGTTAAATATGTTATTGTTGTTATGTATTAGTGGTGTTTGCACGTACCAAAGTCTTAAAAAAGAAATTATGAATTAGAAAATAGATTTATGAAGAAAAAAATTAATTTGAAATAATTGCAATGCAAGTGTTAATGCAAAAATTGGTAATGAAGCCAAGGAGTTGATTATAATTATTAATTAATTAAAAAGGATTTACTTAGCTGCTACACTACAATTGTTTATGTTTCTACAAAAAAAAATCATCTGAAATTACGCTTATATTTATTTTGAAATCTCGATAACACTTTTAAAGTTTGCTTATCGATTTCCCAAATAAGATAAACACTGAAAATGCAATTTATACAGTAAATAAATATGAGAGATGAATCTAGTAGGTATTCAATGCAATTATATTATTGTTGAGAAGTATTTTAGGAGAGAGAATAAAACATAAGATAAACATAAGTTTTTTGGGAATTAAATCTGAACACGAGGCGAGAGTGTGTGTGGGTGACCAACATCCACATTTAAAACGTGTTTCAAGAAGAATGATCGATTGGTATTAATCCAGTAATAATACCGAATAAATGTACCTTAAAAATTATTTCCGTAAATTCCTGATTTCTAATAATTAAATATTTTTGGGTAAATCCGGTATTTACGTGTTTGACTGATAGTTTATAAGTAAGTACTAATTTGTTTGTTGTTACAGTTGTCTGTATGTATTTGGAATGCAATGTTTTGTATTGCAAAGCATAATTAGAACTTAATAATACTTATTAGTAGGTGGCTAAATTGACGTATTGGTTTTTATTAAATTTGTTATTATTGTTATAACAAAAAATTGAACGTTAATAAAATTATGTATATGATATGTTTCATATATTCATACATTGTTAAGAAATGGTGTATATGTATCATTAATTTTACGAAGTATAAGAACCATAAACTAACTATACTTCTGTTTTTGTATGATAAGTATATATGATGAGTTGTTATTATGTACATGATTTTGAATATGCATTTATATATTGTATGTTAACCTTAACTATTAACTTGTATTTGATTTACAAATATGAAAAATAGTCAAAAATATGTATGACCGTGTGTATAAAGAGATGATGATGCGTACGAAAGAAATTATCAATAAAAAATTAGTCATTAAAAATTAAAATTTGTTGATCTTTTAATTGCACCCTTCCTTCAACATAATTATCATTGTTGCTGGCAGTAATTCAATGGAAATCAAATTGCCTATGGGAGCTAAAAAAACTAAAGTAATTAAATAGATCACCTTCTGAAGACTCTTCACAATATAATATCTTTCATCTTAAGTATACTTATACACGTATGTTCAAGTACATTATTCTAATGAATTTAAAGCTGAAGTGAAAATGTTTTGTCAACGGTTAACTTCTGCTTCGTTCACTGAAATCTAGGGAAAACAAACTTCAGACACTGAATAGCATCTTTACTTTGTTTCCTCCACAAAATTTACTACCACAGGGCTCCTTCCGTTTTCTCATTAGCTTGTGCATCAAATCGCACTTGTCACTTCCTCTCCCACCTATTCGCCATTTTTTGGTCATGACTCATGAGAGACATGTGCTAGCGACTTAAAACTTTGACGGCGACTTGCGGGGGAACAAGACGCGTTTAAGTTTCTTGAAATTTTAAAGGCAAACTGGACAGCATCACGATGAATCTATTTTTTCAGGGTTGACTATTCAACCATTTCATATCAATCGATTATCAACTAATAACTAAAACAATTACCAAAAAGTATTCGAATAACGAATAAAATAATTAATTTGATTTCCAAAACTATTCGAATAACGAATAAAATAAGAATAAAATTTAATTTTAAAAAAAGTATTTTAATGTCGAATAACGAGTGAAATTGATTTTTTTAAATATTCGATTATCGAATAGCCAATAATCTATCGACTATTTAGAATACTATTCGGACGAATTCATTTGATCGATTGGTCAAGCCTAGGTTTTAGTTTCATGGTCCTACAATAAATAAACTAGGAGTTATCGTCGAAAATTTGAGTTTTGCCCATTTAACCTAGGTAGTTCGATTTTTTCCGGAAAAAAAGTTGCATTCGTTGACAACTCAACATGCTCTCGACAAGTGGACAAGGCTAGAGTAGTAACTCAGAAATTGAAAATGGTCCTCCGAATCATAATGTGATTGACTGAATTTAATATCTTCATATTCTTGTGTGGTCCAAAATATTTACGGAATACATGACAACATGACATGCAGAATACTGAAAAATTATCCACCGACTTTTGACTTAGATTGCTTCGGTCTAACTGCAAGTGGCATTTAGCAGTTTTCAAATATCATTCATCATGATTTTTGCCTTGCCTTGTGAACGTGAAACCTCTCACTTCTCACACACAGCCTATGCATGCTAGAGGCTCTATAGCACTGAATATTTACAGGAAAAAGTCTCTCTTCAGCACGCAGATATAAATGTAATACATTGGTTAACCCTTTTGATGCATTTGTACGCAAGAAAGGGTTAAGACTGGAGTTGCATTTCCATCTCCATGATGTATATACACGGACTGCATACAACACCAACACAAAAAAATTACATCTGTTCCCGTCAATCTTCCTACACTTTTCATCGTTGCGGGAATATGTATGTACGTACTTTTAATGTTGAATGTAAGCATCCAGACTCAGGCAAGGAGCACGTTAACTTTGGCATTTAATAGGTAGATTAATTGGCTTATTTGCAAATGTAAAATTGTTCCTGTAAATTGGATAATAGAGTGTGGCGTGATAGTGATCGTGTTTGTTACAGTGTATACGCAACCTCGAAACAAAAAAAAACATAGACAAAAATTATGCATAGTAAATAGGTAATGATGATCAATGATTGGCACTCAAAATACAATCAGGTTCTTCGACTGGTATACATGAAATCACAGTAGCGACGACATCGACAGGTTAACCGACTTTGAACAAAGTAAAGTGCTTCACCATTCGCTCAAGGCATGGCTTTCTTCATTCATTTTCGAGACGATGGGTAGCAGGTTTCGTGGTAGGGAGCCTATGCGGTGCTCTCTCCGTCCTATTCTTTCACAATTACTTTACTTCCCCATCACCCCCAAAAGGTATTACTTATAAAAGTTATTGTAGAGGAAATAGCTGTGACAAAAAAACGTTGCCTGAATTTTGGATTTTCTATTAATTTAAAGCAGCGTCTTCGGATGGAGTGCTAGTGGACTTGGCATGGAGGGAGGTGCTAATGCGCCAGGAAATGAATGGCATGAAGTCCGTTCAGGAAGGAGTGCTCACTCTTCATAAACAACATCTTTTAGGGAAAAATCATATTGGTGATGGGACCGATGCAAAATTATTGGCTGTACGATTTAAAAAAAATAAATTCAAATAATAAATCTGTTTTCTTTTTAAAGGCAGTACTCTAAACTATTGATTGTTTTTTACAGGAAATGGCAGTTAGTAAATGCGAAGTGATACAAGTGGCGATAGTTTGCGCTGGCCATAATTCTAGTCGTTCGATGGTTACCCTCATTAAATCCATGTTATTTTATAGAAAGAACCCCCTCCATTTGCATCTCATCACGGATGCCAAGGCACATCTCATTCTTAGCACTTTATTCGACACTTGGAGCATACCTCAAAGTGTGTATTTTATATATATGTATATTTTCTTGTAAATAAGCGTTTTTCTGAAACTGTGTACTTAATCAGCTTGTTTCTTCTTTTTTTGTCGGTTACAGTGGAAGTCAGCTTTTATTTAGCAGACAACGTAGTTCCGGAAGTCAGCTGGATTCCAAATAAGCACTACTCTGGTGTTTATGGCCTGCTGAAATTAACTTTGCCTAAAGCATTACCACCGACAATGAAAAAAGTTATCGTGCTGGACACGGATGTCACTTTTGCTACTGATATTGCTCAACTGTGGGCGTTATTTCAGAATATGAAGTCAGATCAGGCACTGGGTCTTGTAGAAAACCAGAGTGATTGGTATTTGGGAAAGTTATGGAAAAATCATCGTCCGTGGCCTGCGTTAGGTCGTGGTTACAATACAGGTACTTTAATATCTCCAAGCCATGATTTTCTCATGATAAGCTTTAGTGGGTCAAACTAGTAATTAGTTTTGTTCATTTTTCAGGAGTGATACTTATGGATCTTTCGAAACTTCGAGGCATGAACTGGCCACACCTTTGGCGCATGATAGCAGAGCGTGACCTTCAAACGATGCTTTCAACATCACTTGCAGACCAAGACATTTTTAACGCAGTGATTCAGCAAAATCCTCAAATCCTGCATGAAATCCCATGCCATTGGAATGTCCAATTGTCTGATAACACAAGGTCAGAATCCTGCTACACAGAAGTTGCGGATCTGAAAGTAATTCACTGGAATTCTCCAAAGAAACTTCGAGTGAAGAATAAACACGCCGAATTTTTTCGAAATCTGCACTTGACATTTTTGGAGTATGATGGAAACCTTTTAAGAAGAGAGCTGTTTGGCTGTAGTAATTACAGTAGTAATAGTAAGCAGCAAGCTTCCAACTATGTTAGCCATGAACAGGTAAATTAAATGTGCAAATTACCAAAATTGAAATTCATTAAATTCTTTTGCTAAAAATATTAATTTATATTTTCATGTTTCCCTCAGATAAATGAAGATGACGCTTGCTACGAGTTTCGATCAGTGAAATATATAAAATATCGGACACATCTCTTTTACTTGGACTACGATTACGAGCAAGATCCAAAGGACGGCAGTAGTGAGTGGGATGTCACATTGGTTGCTCAACTGTCCATGGACCGTTTACAAATGATTGAATCCTTGGCGAAACACTGGGAAGGCCCAATCAGCTTGGCACTGTACATGTCCGACACTGAAGCGCAACAATTTCTAAGTTTTGTATTAAGTTGTGAAGCACTAGCATCTAGAAATAATATTGGATATCATGTTGTATACAAAGAAGGGGTAATAATAACTCTTTAGTCTTTATATATTTTCTTAAATATCAATTTATCTTTGCTCGGTAAGATTCATGGTCAAAGTAGTAACGATGGAAATATGTTGTTTGAAATTGCAGAGCCTTTACCCTATCAATTTTCTGAGAAATGTTGCGCTAGGTCAAGTGACGACTCCATATGTGTTTCTACTTGACATTGATTTCCTTCCAATGCTTGGCTTGTACCCTTATTTGAAACGGGTAATGTCGACACTTCACATGAGTGAAGGGAACAAGGCTCTTGTAGTGCCTGCGTTTGAGTCCTTGCGCTACCGCTTAAATTTTCCAGAGAGTAAGGCCGACCTTTTAAAAATGTTGGATGTTGGTGAGCTGTTCACATTCCGTTTTCACGTTTGGGCGAAAGGTCATTCTGCTACGGATTATCCGAAATGGCGATCAGCTACCACCCCATACAAGGTAAATAAGTTAAATTCTGAACGAACTAAATATGTGAATTATGTGCTATACATTTATGTTGCTCGAAATATTTAAAGAAAATTACATGAGCAATTTTACACTTGTGTTTTTAGGTAAATTGGGAACAAGATTTTGAGCCGTATGTAGTAGTACGTCGGGACGTTCCCGAGTTTGACCTGCGATTCGCTGGATTTGGCTGGAATAAAGTCAGTCATACGATGGAACTTGAAGCACAAAATTACCAATTCATTGTGTTACCAAATGCTTTCGCTGTTCACATGCCACACGCACCCAGTCTCGATATTGCCAAGTATCGAGCTAACCCTCTCTACAAAAGGTGCCTAGACACTCTGAAGAGTGAATTTATCGGCGATTTGTCAGTGAAATATGGAAGAACCTTTTCTATTGCCAATTAAGTTTTTTTTATTAAATATTTTTCATAAACATACTTACATTTTAATCAGCATAAAAATGTGCAGTTAAACCTAACTACCAACAACAATAATACTCTCAATCAACTTATTTTACTAAAAAGCTTTAAATATTTTTTGTTATTGATGTTACTACATGTATAGTTTATTTTACTTAACAAACCTAATATGCTTTACTTCACGCTTCATTTTACAATATTGTATTGCGATAAAATATATAAGGTCTAGTAAATAGTAAATATATTTGTTGAATTTTTTGTGATAAACTATTGAATACAATTGTTTATACAATTTATTTTGTTAATAAAAGTATCACGTACATATTTCAATATAAAAGTGTACATTGCGTTGACTTAAATATATATCCTGGAAACACTATCTTTTGTTTTCTTGGCTGACAATGGACAAGGTAATAGAATATCACGAAGGTAAAATATCGCTAAAATGAAAAAAGGCAAACAGGGTTCTTTTGATTTCGATCCTATTTCATATTTGTTTCAGTTCATTTCTCATAATTTTACACTTCAAAATTATTACGAATGTTAACACTTATTATTTTAACAATGGAAAACCTTTCATCGTCTAAAAATCCGCAAATGAGTATTTTTATGATGGACTTAGAACGAAATTGATGAGAGTTTTGTATTGTTTTATAATTGCATTAAATTGGACTCAAAATATTCGACACACGTGCTTCCATGCTTGTATATAACATTTTCCTTACATTCAACAAAGTTAATAGGTCGTTTTAGTAGAAATCACTGCATCACTGTATCATCTTCATCATGGATGGGAAAAATCTTCATTGTACCAATTTTTCATAAACTACTTCCTACCTAGGACTACGAATTCTCTTATGATAATTCATAATTGCCCCTCATGAAACGCTTCCAGTAACGCATGCAACTCTTTATGAACCATTTTATATTACGTACGCCCACAATTAAGAGTTGTATCTTTTTCGTTTATTGTGTTCCTCCTTCATTTTATCTTATTAAATTCTACTCTAATTCAATTTATTCCAGCAGACAATACACGTTTTTACATATACGCCTGACATCACATATTAATTCATCTTCTTCCATGTTTACTTTTTTGCATGTGCAAGGGCAGTGCAAGATTAATAAGAATGTAAATAACTATATTTATTATAAATTATCCAAATATTTAAACATGCATACATTTAACTGTGTGTATAATACTCAAAATAAACTTGCATGCCATATTTAAGCAAGGTGACCAACTACAAACGCAACAATGGACATACAGAAAAATTTCATAAAGTCAAAAAAAAGCCAATATGTATGCGTTATAAAATACAGCTACAGCTACAAAAACATAAAGCTGACTATCGTGATCGCCTGCCGAGCCGAGATTGCTAACCCTACGTGTACATTCAAAGTTCATTTTAATTTCTCAGTTCAATGGTCAATCCCATTTGGCATCCAAAGAAGAACCCTCTAATCATTCTTGATAACATTATTATGCTAAACATGCTACACACTAACATAATTGAACGATAAGCTAAATACAACATCAACCCTTTTTATTTTACATTCAGGATTTAAACGAAGAAGTAAAATAAATCAGTTTGTCTGCTCTTTGCTCTCTAGTCAGCTTTTTTTTATACATTTTTGTGTGGTTTGGCTTTTGTTGGCCTGGCCTGCTGCTTGGATGCGGATGGCTATTTACTTTACGTTACGTACCTACCAATCTTTTGTTTTGCGAATGCATAACCCTTTTTTATCATAAAAACGTACAAAGTTGCACGCCAGCCGACCGACAGGACAGGAGCATCTCTCTCAGCCGCATAATCAGTTTAGAGGCATTTGATGAACAAGGACATCATCCATACCAACAAGGTGAGCAGCAAGCAGAGCACTAAAAAATCATCTTTTTTGTCCAAGTCATAAAGCATGGGAGATTTTTTAACAATTGAGTGTTAGTAGTGTGGTTTTGAATTGTTGATTGAGCGATTGAGTGGATTTGGTATGGTGTGATAGTGATATCAATTTACAAATTGTTATAATTATTGTTATTTGCTAAACTAGCAAATTATTTTAGCAGTTCAGAAAGGTTATTATTGTACTTTTCCTCTGGTTATTACTGTAATTATTGGGGGTTGATTATTATAGTTTTTTTTAGGAATAATAGGTGAATACTGAGAGAAGGAGATCTAGTTGTTGTCAGCTGAGTTGGATTGTGATAGGAGTAGAAGGAGGCACTAAGATTGTTTTTTTGAGTAGCGAGTTTAATTGTTATTTGGTAGCATTATTGTTAAATTAACAGATTTTTTGGGTATGTTTTAGCGTTTATCTGGATTTAATGCTAGTGTCATTCATGACTTCAGGGAACTGTCAAATTATTTAGCTTGTTAGGCTATTACCTTAGTACCTTAGGCTGCCTTAATACCTGTTGGAGTGTTCAGTGGTTAATGGTTTCGAAGATTCTTTTGCTATCTTATTTGTTTAAAAGTTCTAGCTTGATATGTGGGCAATTAGTTAATGACAATTGTGATAAAGAAGTGATAAGGCAGCTAATTTAGCAAAGCATAGGAACAAGTTAGTGCATCATATAGCTGTCAATATTCTCCAAGATTATTGTCCTAATGGTTTTTTTATTGATTTATTTTCAGGAGTGAGGAGCGTAAGTTGATAGGGTGTCATTTTGATAGCCTTCTACTTTTTCTACACTTCTTCCCTTGATTGGATGGTGTTGTTCTTCAGTGACTAAGGAGTACTACAGTATTAACTGCAACCTTAACCTTGAATGAGTTAATCCTGTTTCTCTTTGTAGAAACGAGCCTAATTGCTGATTAAAAATGATTGTCAAGCAGCTGATACCTTTAGCAGGGGCTATGAACTCTGCCAAGGGGCGGGCTTTTAAGCAGGTAAAATGCAAATAAATAACTATACTTTTATACTTATCCCGTTTTTACAAGAGATTAAGTATTATTTATTTTTATGGTACAAACTATTTTTCTTTCAAACAGGCCTTAACACCAATAATGCTTTACCAATATTCAGCGCCAGTTGGCTTCACCCAAAATCGAACGCTTACTAGTAAATCTATAACCACTAGTATTGATTTGCTGACAAATTCTGAGAAAAAATTCAAAGTGGCACCTGGAACTTTCCAACTAAATGTTGACGGCGGGGGGAAATACGAAGAAAGACCCCTCTCTGTACTTTTATGTTGGCTTATGTCGGAGAAAAAACACGTGATGAAATATGCTCGGTTATATTTGGATCAAGGCTTTGATGTGCTGACTGTGCGCATTAATCCAAAGCAGCTTCTCTGGCCTGTCACTGGATCTCAGGTATGTGAGTATTATGAAACAGGGCGGAGTCACTGAGTAAAACTATCTGGTAGAACATCCATCAAATTAAAACATCAATGCTGAAACTTCCTTGTTTCTCTTATTTTAGGTTGTAGCTAAGGACTTGGTACAGTTCATTCACCAAAATAACGCGTACAAACCATTGATGCTACATGGATTTTCTGTCGGTGGTTATCTTTGGGGAGAGGCGTTAAATGTAATGAGTCGGGATATTGAGAAGTACCGGCCTGTCATTGATCAAATCTCGGGTCAGATTTGGGATAGCGTTGTTGACTTCGAAGGCATTCCTGTTGGAATGCCAAAGGCCATTTTCCCAAAAAATGCCGTGATTCGGAAGTCTATGGAAGCCTATATCAAGTATGCAATATTTGTTGATATGTAGTATTATTAATACATTAAACCAAGGTATATTTTGGTAATGGAGTTTCATATATTGATGTTGTGTTTCGTATTTGAAGATGGCACATGTCTACATTCTACGAGGGAGCTACGAAGCACTACTATCGGTCTAGTGAGTGTTACCACAATTCCATTGTGAAGGCCCCGGCTTTGTTCTTGTGCTCCTTGGATGATCCAGTTGGTGCTGTTTCCGGCATACGTAAGGTTGCCGATAACTGGGAATCTTTAGGAATGAAGGTATAGCTCAGTTTATCTATGCAGACGAAAAAGTTGTCGAAACGAGTAATTTAGCGAAAATGATAAAGGTCAGTGTAATTTATGGCGTAATTTTAATTCCACTACAACAGGTTCATTTGAAGGCTTGGGAAAGCTCTCCTCATGTCAGTCATTTGCACCACCATCCTGAGGAATACAACCAAGAAATGAAGACCTTCCTGGAGATGCTTGGTCTGGTCTCTTTTCCCGATAAGTTTCTACTGAAAGCTGTTTCCCGAGCATAATAATCTCAGCCTTATCATGAAAAATTGAAAATACAAAAAACATCTACCTTACCAAAATAAATAGCATAAACAAAAAATCAATATTTTTGGAAACAAGTGTATAGAAGTTAGAAAAAAAATATCGCTTAAAATATTTCTCTTAAACTTTGTGTAAGTTAGTGTAGCTGAAGCTTTTTGAGTTGTTTGGTGCATTTCTTGTCCTTGCTTGACTTACACTAGCAGTTTAACGACTTCAGTTGTAATATCGGCTTAATCAGTGAATGTATGTATAACTGTCTAAAAATTAGAAGTAAAAATTGTGTAGCATTAGTATGTAACGTAGTCACCATCAAATTCACAAGTACCAAATATTCTGTACTTTAAACTCTTGCCAAAAATGCTATACATAATATTATCGCGTCATAATTGTGAAGCGGTTTGAGAAAATGTATGCTTTATTGTTTTAGATACGAACGACTGATACGAGTTTATTGTTATCTTTTCTTGGATCGATGTTATGTTTTGGTGCATTTATAACAAAAAAAGTAGATGGATGTTTTAAAATAAAATCTGTTTTGTTGCAAATTTCGTTTCACCTTCCATGTCGATATTTAACCAAGTAGGTAATTTTGTCCACTTTATTTGTAGCTCTCTTGTTTAATCTTACTTTAATTTTTGTTAAGTTTATGTTAAATATTTGAAAAGGTATACCTGTATAACAAAAGCATATACGTGTATATTTGGTAGATCTATCAATTGATATTATTTTTGTCATATCAGCTTTTACACAGTCGCTTACAAAAACAACACGTTATATTTAGTATAATAATAATTATTCGTTAAATATCTATAATATACACTTAACTTTTTAGACTACACGATTTCTACATTCATACTAAAATGATGTTTTATCACGTTTTCAAGAAAAGTTCTGTGATGAAACCAAAAACTTGTGCTTTTTTTTTAAACTTATTAGGACGCGTGCTCTGAGCATGGGAATTTTAGATAATTTGACTGTTTGTCTGGGAAGATTACCCTGCATTTACTTACCTGACATTATATTCAATTTAAGGAATAGCTCAAAAATATTTACATACCTCTCGGAGCTTTTATCTGTTTAGTTATAATTTATTTTTGTTTAGATTAATTGCAGAATTTTTATTGTTCTAATGTACAAGTTTAAGTATTCCAGAATTTAAAAAATTGGCTAAGTTTTATTCCTCGGATAGGTATTCACACAAACACCTTTTGCGTAAGGAACTTTTTGGAAAACATTTGTTGGTAGTTGCTATTATGCCGCATCAATTGAAATGTGGTAGTCATGGTGTCCTGAAGAAAATAAAGTAGCGGTGTCGCAAAAAATAATATGTTTTGTAAATATACCCTGTACATTGTTTCAAAATAATTAAATTCCGCAGTATAACTTGAAAACGTGGCTTGCTTGGAACATTGAACTGCATTTATTCATAAAATACATATAAGTACCTTGTCCAATAATCACTATTGCATTGGTTAAGTAAGATGTGGTAAACATGTTTCATTCCTACTGCAAAGATATACTAAATTTCTACATTTTAATGCGCAAGTTTACATTCCGATGATCATCACTCATCAAGGTCATCATCTTCTCCGCTTAATTATTAGATCAGATTAAATGTGTTTTGCTGTCATGCCCAATTATCAACAATTCACTATTATTTCCTAATTTTATGTAATCCTTTTTTTGTACAACAGTTCCAGTTTATAGGGCAACTTGTTGCGCAATGTATTTGTGCGCGATCGATTGATTGATGTAAACGTGAAACTCACAAAAATAAGAAAAAATTAGATAATCTCACTTTGCCCCATTTCGAGTTCTTAGCATCTTAACATCCTACATCCTAGCATGAATATTAGGTCTCTATATAGATATCATTTATGATATTCGTTGCTGCATTTTACTCACAATAAGTCTTATTGTAGATTTAACGATTTTTCAATTACCGAATTAATAAATTAGTGGTTAGTGGTAAACCTGGCCATTTTTTCAGGATTTCTTACAAATGACAATGTTGACTTCTACTTAAAACTTAATATTTATACACCCACAGCTCGGAAAGAAAGTGAGGCAAGGAAAAGTATTTATTTAAACTGATTAAACTCTTTACACACAATCTAAGTTCTAAGTGTAAAAGGAAATCACGTCGCAAAGTTTTGTGTGTGTAGAGAGTGAAAAAAACATTAATTTGATATGGCTACATTACATTCAACATTCAGAATACATAATATGTTAGTGTTATAGCTGACAAGCCATTATTCAGCCATGAAAAAATGTTTCATCCATGGAAGCTTAACATGGTATAAAATTTCAAGAAGCAATTCTTTTACATGCATAAATGTAATAGGATTTTGAGTACCATCGGATCATGACGACATTCACGCATTTACGAAGCCCAATAATTAAAATGAATCCTTTCAAGGTAGTTTGACTGTTTGCTCCCTTCTCCAGTTTCGCTGCAGCTCAAGCCTAAACGATAAGGATAACCATTTTTCTAAACCCTAGTGGCACACTAGACTTGAAGATACAGGTACATGAACAGTCTTAGTTAAAGTCATCATAACAGCATCTAATCTAAATACTAGAACCGACCGTCACGAAAATATAATGTACTCTGTACTGGAAAAATGACTGTGAGAAAGGGTAAATAAATTACTTCATCTTAAGAACTACCTTTTGCATTTCAAACGAGAGTTATTCCAGTCTGGAAAAATAAAAGCAAAAATACTTGGCGACGGAATAAATTAATATGTAGCAATTTACCAGAAATGAACCTTCGTCACCATGTTTAAAAAAATATAATATTGTCATGTCATGAGAGCTTAAAATAAACTTTAGAATTTACCAAACACATACAACCAAGTAAACATTGTATTTACATAAATATTATTTTACCATCCACTCGATAACTATAGTTTTGTTTCAAGAGAGCCGGAGCCGAGAGTAAAAACCGTGTGATAATCACTTTAGTACATCAAGTCTTCTGTGTATATAATAGCCGTCTTATAGCCTATAAACCTTGGGGGAAAAATCAACAGTTTTACTGAAAAATTTAGTTATAATCATTTTTAAATACTCTTAATTATTAGATACATCCTTTGTAGAAGTATATCATGATAAATTTTATGAAACGAAAGATCGTCTAGTCAAAAAACATTCATTCTATTTATGAAATTTGATCGCATTATCAAGTAAATGCGTGTAAAATGATGATAATGATAATATGAGATAACCGACCACCAATTGGAGAAGCAGTGGCATTGAATGTCTAGTAACAACTAGACAAAATCATTTTAAACATGTACACATGTATTTTATTTATGTGACAAATATTTAACTTTTGATTTAAAATTTTAATTTTTTAAACCAAATCTCATGCTCATGAAAAACTATGTAAAAATTGAATAATGAATAAAGAATTTTCTTAGCCAATGGCATGTGATATTTGTCGAGGTGTGTCATAGTAAAAAAAATCACAGCAGTCACAAGCACCTCTCTAGGTCAAAGGTCGTCATCCTCGTCATCATAATGCTCATGTAATAATCCTGCTCATTTTAACAAATCGTAATCTCCCAGCTCTTCTTCTGGTACAACACTTTAACTTACTTCACTGCTTGCTTATGTAAGATTGTCAACTTTTGTTTTTCATACGGATCAAATTCGCTGTTGATAAGAAGACGTACATAATATCATCGTATCACACTATTCAATCCATCGTAGCTTGCACACTCTAGCTTCTCATCCAATCCAGTCATCCAACTATCCAACCCTCCATCTTTCTCGGCTTTCTTTCTACAAGTCAAAGTCAAGCCAAAGAAGCTCACTGTCAAGCAAGTAGTACTTCGTTGCTCCTTCTGACGTGCACTTCTCTTCCAGCAGTAGTAGCAATTGAATTGGTCTATAGTCTATCGTCTTGCATCGCACTCGTGGCTGAATAAGGAAATGGCGAAAGTGATTCGTTTTTACCGGACCCCTGGGCTTAGCCAGAGCATTGTTTCAGAGAAACAAAAGAGCCTTCAAAAGTTGTCTCCTGCAGAAATCAAGGCAATAACTACGGAGGTATGTTTTTTCGTAGAAACTCAAGGATTTCTTGCGGACAAGGAAATTTTGCAGATAAGATGGCTCCTTGCCCCAGTTCTTCTGCCCGACAATTTGACGGACGTTACGAGGCTTCCTCTTCGTCCGGATAGTAAATCCTTGTATTTCGAGATTGGACCAAGGTAATTAATTGTTTTCCACAAGTTATGTGCTTGTGCTAAAGCATTTTTGTATCTATATCAAACGTTAATATTTTTGGTTTAATGAATTTATGTCCAGGCTCAATTTCTCCACTGCGTTTTCTACGAATGCTGTTTCAATCTTCCATGCAATTGGTTTGAAGAAAATCAGCCGTGTGGAAATGTCCACTCGTTATTTAATCCGGTTTGAAAGCAGTGTTACACCTGAAATTCTTAAGAGTGTGGAAGAACCTGTAAGTTCACTATCATATATCTTGTCATGTCAATATCATATTTTACAAATATAATCATAATTGTGCATATTGCTTGATTTTACCTAATCTCTGATATTCCCAATTTCCTTTCAAAGATATTAGCAGCTTTGCATGACAGAATGACACAGTGTCGTTATCTGGAACCGCTGAGTAGCTTCCAATTGGATAAGAAACCAGATCCCTGGTATGAGGTGAACATCATGGAAAATGGCCGTGAGGCATTGGAGCAAGTTAATGACCATTTAGGTAATGCGACACTACACCAACGTATCTTTCTTATCATAAAATGGTGCTATGAAGAAGAAAAAAAACCAAAAGATAATTAAAAAATAACATGTGGCATGGACTCGTCTGGCCCACAAATAAGCATACTAAAACTGAACGAGTTGCTTGGCTGTTTCTTATTTCAAGGTTTGGCATTTGACAACTGGGATTTGGATTACTACACGGAATTATTCAAAGTAAAATTGGCTAGAAATCCAACAAGCGTGGAGTGCTTTGATCTTGCACAGTCCAATAGTGAGCACAGCAGACATTGGTTTTTCAAGGTTAATAATAACAGTTTAATGAGTTCATTTATGATGAATTTGATGTCTATGAAATGAAAAAAAAACTACAATGAAATGCAATCTATCGTAAATGTTTGATGTTTTGCAGGGTGAAATGGTTGTTGATGGAGTACCCCATGAGAAATCCTTGATTGATATGATCATTGATACGCAGAACCATACCAATCAAAATAACGTTATTAAGTTCAGTGACAACAGTAGTGCCATCATCGGGTATCCGGTTCAGAACCTTTTGCCCGTGACGGTGGCTGAGCCTGGTCCATTTCACGTCAAATCAAGCACAAGACACATCATTTTTACCGCTGAGACACACAATTTCCCAACTGGAGTAGCTCCATTCAGGTAGATTAGCGTAACGTAGATGCTAAATAAAACTTATGAAGTAAATTCATTTACGCGTTTCCTTTTGTTTCTTTCAGTGGCGCCACAACTGGAACTGGAGGAAGAATTCGTGATGTTCAAGCTGTGGGCCGTGGTGGTTATGTGATTGCAGGTACAGCTGGTTACTCCTTTGGAAACTTGCTGATTCCCGATTACTCCTTACCTTGGGAGGATGCCAGTGTCCCTTACCCCAACAACTTTGCATCAGCAGTTGAAATAGCAGTGGAAGCAAGTAACGGTGCGAGTGACTATGGTAATAAATTCGGAGAGCCAGTCATCTCTGGCTTCTCTCGTTCCTTTGGAATGATTCTTCCTGGGGCGAATCAAGAACGCAGGGAGTACATCAAACCTATCATGTTTTCTGGTGGAATCGGAGCCATGGATGACACAATGGTGGACAAAATGATACCCGAGCCTAATATGCAAGTCGTCAAGTTGGGTGGTCCCATTTACAGAATTGGAGTTGGAGGTGGGTCTGCAAGCTCTGTACAGGTACAAGGCGATAACAAGGCGGAGTTGGATTTTGATGCTGTTCAAAGAGGTGATGCGGAAATGGAGCAGAAATTAAATCGGGTGATAAGGGCTTGTCTTGAATTGGGCGAGAAGAATCCCATTTGCAGTATTCATGATCAAGGAGCAGGAGGAAATGGTATAAGAATGAGCTGATACTTTCATTAAAACATGCAATAGAGTTAATAATTTTTACATAATAAAAATCGTTTTCTTCACAGGAAATGTTTTGAAGGAATTGGTGGAACCCAAGGGAGCAGTCATTTTCACCAAACGTTTCACACTTGGTGACCCCACCATTAACACTCTTGAACTCTGGGGTGCAGAATTTCAAGAGAGTGACGCTCTTTTGTGTCGCAAAGAAGACTTTGCCATTCTTCAAAAAATTGCTGATCGTGAACGTTGTCCAATTAATTTTGTCGGTGTTGTAACTGGTGATGGCAAAGTTCTCCTTTCTGAAAAACCCACAACTCTTAACGGCCCAGTTGAGCTTCGTGATGATGAAGTAGCTATCCTCCAAAAGGACCGGAATCCGGTCAATTTGGACTTGGAATTTGTTCTCGGCAAAATGCCCCGTAAAGTTTTTCCAATGGAGAAGTATCAAATAGATCTTCGACCTCTAGAGCTTCCAAAAGCACTCAAAGTACAAGAGGCTCTGAACCGAGTTTTGAGGTTACCTTCAGTAGCCAGCAAAAGGTTCTTGACCAATAAAGTGGACAGATCTGTTACAGGTCTTGTGGCGCAACAGCAATGCGTTGGACCCTTGCACACACCTTTGGCTGATGCTGCCGTCATAGCCTTATCATATTTTGATACGGTATGTCAATTAAACGATAAATTCTACAACTCGAAGTGATAATATAAAATAAAATAATAATAATAAATAATTTTTATTGAAAATTATAGCGTGGATCTGCAACTTCTATCGGTGAGCAGCCAATCAAAGGCCTTTTATGCCCCGCAGCAGGTGCCCGTATGACTGTTGCCGAAGCCATGACAAATCTTGTGTTCGCAGCAATTTCAGATGTCAAGGTATTATTGTAATTTTATTTCAATTTTGATTATGTGTGACTGTTATGGAGATGGCTTATTAGCAACATTGGAATCTTTTGAATTTTAGGACGTGAAATGCAGTGGAAACTGGATGTGGGCTGCAAAGCTTGCAGGCGAAGGAGCAGCACTATTGCAAGCTTGTGAAGCCATGTGTGAAGTCATGACTCAGCTCGGCATTGCCGTTGATGGAGGAAAGGATTCCTTGTCGATGGCAGCCAGGGTTGGCAGGGACACAGTGAAAGCTCCAGGAACACTCGTGGTGTCTACGTATGCCCCTTGTCCAGACATACGCAAGGTCGTGACACCGGACCTGAAAGCTCCCAGAATGGGAAAGGAAGGTCTTTTGGTATTTGTTGATTTATCTGGAGGCAAGAGTCGCATAGGTGGCACTGCACTTGCTCAAGTATTCAAACAACTTGGCAATTCCGTGGCCGATTTGGATGACCCAGCTTTGTTGCTCAAGGCTTTCCAAGCTACTCAAAACTTAATTGCGGGTGGTAATATTTTGGCGGGTCACGACGTCAGCGATGGTGGTCTTGTAACTTGTTTGCTGGAAATGGCGTTTGGTGGTGTGTCTGGATTGAAGGCTGATATTATCCATCGCGAGTCCAGCTGTCCATTGGAAGTCCTCTTTTCTGAGGAAGTAGGTTGGGTACTTGAGGTCAGCAGCAGTTGCATTGACAAAGTACTCTCCGAATTCAAGAAAGCAGATGTTCTTGTTTACCCCATCGGTGTTTCCAGTGGCGTTGGACCAGACTCCAAAATTGAGATTTCGGTGAATGGCGAAACCATGGTGGAGTCTATCACTGCAGACTTGTTCCAAGCTTGGGAAGAAACCAGTTTGCAGTTGGAGAAAAGGCAGGCAAGCTCCGTTTGTGTTATGCAAGAACATCAGTCATTGAGAAAGCGAAAGGGGCCGGAGTACTGGCTCAGTTTCACTCCAGATACCTTGAAGATAACTACAGAGCCGAAATGTATGCAGTTACAATTTTTATGATAATTTTTGATTTCAAACAATTAATTTAACACAAATTACAAATAGAGATTAAAAAATACGCTAATGAATTGAATGAATTTTTAGTGGACGCTCCAAGGGTAGCTGTTATTCGTGAGGAAGGTACCAATGGGGACCGTGAAATGGTTGCATCCCTTCACATGGCAGGATTCAGTGTATGGGACGTCACAATGGAAGACCTTGTAAACCGTAAAGTGACTCTTGATAGCTTCAGAGGACTTATTTTCCCGGGTGGTTTCAGCTACGCTGGTACTTATTCTACTTTAATCATACTTAAATCTGATATAGACTATAGCACCATATGCCAATCTAAATGTACGTGTATTTCTTAGATGTTCTGGGATCTGCCAAGGGATGGGCTGGCAGCTTCTTGTTTGATCAAGAAGTGAAGGCACAACTTGCCAAATTCCGAGCTCGCAAGGATACTTTTAGTTTTGGAGTATGCAACGGCTGCCAGTTGCTTGGCTTGCTGCAATGGATTGGAATCAATGACAAGGAAATGGAAGAGGAGGAGGGTGGCATTCCTCCAGTACCTGATGTGTTCTTGGATCACAACTTATCAGAGCGTTATGAAAGTAGGTTTCCAACAGTGCGTATTGATAAGTCTCCAGCTATTATGCTCAAGGATATGGAAGGTTGTGTTATGGGATGCTGGATCGCTCATGGAGAAGGTATGCAGGAGGAAAATATTATGTAAAAATTAAAAAGTTGCATTTTCATCCCATTGTTCTTTTTACTAAAATTTATAATATTAATATCTAGGTCGTTTCAACTACAAGAGCCCGTCCGTTTTTACCCAGTTAGAGCGAAAGAACTGCATTGCAATTCGCTACGTTGATGATAGTATGAAGCATACGGAAGAGTACCCAATGAATCCTAACGGCAGCAAATGTATGCTCACAATCTATTTTCACTCGTCGACTAAAATTGTCATTTAAGCATGTGTTAAACTGAACTTATGTTTTTTGGTAGATGGTGTTGCCGGTATTTGTTCCGTTGATGGAAGACACTTGGCAATGATGCCTCATCCAGAAAGATGCGTTTTGCCTTGGCAGTGGCCATGGATTCCACACAACATTGAACCCAAAATGGCCAATATCTCTCCATGGCTCAAAATGTTTACCAATGCATATGATTGGTGCGCAACCACCAAAAAGTAATGAAATGTTCACATTCCCGAAATACTTTTAGTTGACGATAACTAGTTTCTCTAGATCTAATTATAGATTATTCTGTAAAAGCAAATATGTTGTTACAATAAAGACACTACTAAAATGCTAATAAAATCACACTCAAACCAATGAGACCAATTTATATTAAATAACAGGCTTGACTTTGCCTCTAAATAAATTTATTGAATTTGAACGCATCGAAGTACATACCTACACACTTTTACTATTTTTCAATAATTACATTGAATGATAATGATTTTGACTGAGGAATTCAACATTGCAATCTACGAGAAAGAAACTAGCTTAAAAGTTTGGTGGCACAGGGGTTCCAGTTTCCTTAGCCAAGTACAGCATTTCCTCTGTAAAAGCACAATATTAATTAAATATCCCATTTATGTTAAATGATACATTTTGAATATATCAGAGGTTAAAAAGTACTGGTTTGATTAATTTACCTCTGTTAAGACGTGCTTTCTCTGCGGCACGTGCTGCTTCCTTGGCTGGCCGTTCTTGTTCTTGGATTTCCCTAAGCCTATTCTCCTTCTTGCTAAGTGACCTGTACCTGGACATTCCCCATAGAATTCCCAAACCTAACAGGCTGTAGCGTCCAACCTATTAAAAATAAGAACCAGATTATTATAAATACAAACTTGTGACTCCTGACCCAAAAAAACATACATATATATATATTGTTGATCGATAATTGTTTTATTAGTATTATTGGCGAATCCACATAACAAAACTAGCATTCCGATTTTCGTAAAATATTATTCTTCATTCTTAGAATTAAAGTGTTTAATTAAGCTTACCCGGATTAATGGGGATGTCCTCAATGGTTCCGGCATAGCTGCGGAAGAAGCCATCTTTCCTGCGATTGTAAAATTCCTAGTGCTATATAAAGTACAAAAGATCCCTTCTAGTAAAACAATTATACATTAAATTATAGGAAATCATTAAGGTCTAATATTTAAAACCGGAGTTTTACCTTTTAAAAACTTTAATATGAGCACTGCTGCGTGTGAACTGTGGTGAACAGATGACCGACACCAGTAAAATGGTAGCTGATTCTATGTTGAAGAAATACAAGTTATATAGTATACATGCTTTTCTTATGATAAGGATTTTATACTAAAAATTAGCTATATTATGGTTACTTTATACAGACAACATGAGGTAGGGTAGGGGTAGAGTATTACGGCCTCCGGAACAAAAAATCCCAATATACATAATATGCATTGCTTTTGTGTCACACAACCAGATGGCTCCAAAAGCGTCAATGAATCTCTTCTGTAATGAATGATAGGAATGAAAATCGAAGAAACTTAGTTACGATTTTTTAAACTTGTGTTTTATTTAGTTACTCAGCATATCATATAAGCAGTAAAATTGCATGTGTATACTATGTAATTAATATTATATTTAGACGTGGTGTTGAATTCAAAGTTTTCTTACACGCTGCAAAGTTTCTTTTTTCAAATGTCTTAAAATGGAAATTGTTGCATGTGTTCATAATTGTATTAGAATATAATTGTATAATATATTTACTATAATGAACGATTTTACAATTTTGAAATTTGATCAAGTTTTTCGAATAAATTTCCGAAAAATTGGTTCCTGGATGATTCAGCCTTTAAAAAGATTTTTTTAAGCTACAAGTCAAGTACTCAAAATATACATATCAATTCCTACTTCCAATTTTCAAAGTTTTCAAGCCAGAGGGTATACATGTGTATTATTTTTGTCTAATAACTGTATAAAAATTGTCCAGGACAAGCAGTTTAGGTTTAAATTATGTTTTTGAAACAATTGAATGTTTGAAGCATTTTCTTCATCTATCAGACTAACTAAAAACATTGCATTTTTTCATGGAAAGACTGCATTTACATCTGCATGAGTATAAATACTTTTTTTTAAACAATTACTCGTATTAGAGGATTAAAGTATACTGGAAATTATTTGAAAGTTTGTATGTTTAAAAAAAATGAGAATTTAAACGGACACGTATGTATGTTATGTACCACCAGACATTAAAACATGGATGTAATCACTATTCACTATATGAAATACACAATTGCAGTCTTGCATCATATACAATCTTACAAGCTAAATTGCTTAAAAAGGGGAATATATAAAAGGCCCATGCAATTCAGACTCTGTTCCATTTCCCTCCCTCAACAATAATTATGAAATTATCCATTATCATCATTATCCATCTTAGTACACTTTTAACTAAATAAGAGTAGAACTAAAACTTACAAAATAAATAATTCATTTGTTATGTACTTGAGGTTACAGCTTATTACAATAATATTATTTTTGCGGTATTGTACTGTTCTCCAGTTTACTGTTTTTAGGGGAAATGAGTCATTTCAGCACAAAAAAAATTAACACAATCTATATATAGCAATTATAGTACTTAAATTCACAGCAATGGTTTTCTCCAGCTTGTACATAAAAGTCTCGAGGATAAAAAACTCAGACAGACATACATAATTATCATATTATCATTGCAGGATAAAAAATAAAGTAGAATAATACATGGTTGTAGGGCAGCTTTCGTTTGAAATACTTTTTGAACTATATTATTATGAAAAAGCTCCGACTGTTTTGTCCACACCTTGCATAATTTCAATTACCATATAAAAACCAATAAATCAGGATTTAAAACTGTTAATTGTAACATTCAAGTTTAAATAGTAAAAGTTAAAATTATCTAAAATCTTAACATTAATATCGTTAAATGACTGGAATCGGTTTTGAAAATTATACATACCGTTGGGTTTGTACATGCTTGCTGTAATTTTAATATTATGTGAATTTAAATGAGTAACATTAATCAATTCTGAACGACGCAAAATATTTGTCAGCTTAAGAGTTTCTAGTTTAGAAAAGCTTTGCATTTTTTTTTGTTTTTCCTGGTCCAGTTTTTAGAGATCGTGCTGTTTTGTTGCAAAAACACGTCATATCATTTAGAATGAAAAATTTGCAACGGTATTTGTTACACACAATTACATACTTACTGGTGACGACAGACAGAGACAAAAAAATATTGTTTTTTGTTGTCCCTGTTGTTTGAATAGTTATACTCATTTGTTGCTACAATGTTATATAGTTATTATTAATGTGTACTTACTGTTACTTTTCCAGGTTGCATTAATAAAATTGCATCAGAATAAAATTAAAGACCTTAATCATATGCGCAGCGCGGCCATAGCGTTACACATGATCTTTCAAAACTGAATGGTGTGCGTGCATGCGTGACGGTACCATTGACCATAATTATTCATCCTAAAAGAAGAAAAGTTACTTTATAAACTCTAATGAATCAATTCGACTTTGTAATTGTTGGGAGAATATCAGCTTGCTGTATTTTGAAAGCTATTTTACACACTGCATTTGTTTCATTATTGATCATTTACCCATTCTTCATCGTCCACGCCTTCCATATTGTCCTGTTCAAGTTGAAGATTTAATGGAAGTTTGCTCTTGAGTGCTTGTTCCAGCTAAAATATTAACATGTTCAAGTTAGTTGGAAACATCATTAACAATTATTCTGTTTGACATAAGAATCCAAAAATCATACCTCTTTCTGTTGCTTTTTGGCACCATTACTGGCCATTACACTAGCCATTTGCCCGGCTGTTGAAATCGGTACTGATGTTACACTATGCGCCTTTCCGTTTGTAGCTTTGACACCATTGGCTTCAGAACTTTCCCTGTGACCCGACATTTCGCACACTGTTGTCAAACAAAATAATTTTACTTTATTATAGCAAATACACGTTTGCTACACTTATAACAATAAATTGACAAGGTACAAGCTTACAAGAACGCATGTATGCTGGTTTCAAACTAATCCGTTTGGCACCAATGTTACTTCCATTTGTCCAAGACTCCGCTGTCATCGTTGGTTCCCACAATACTTTGGTAGGCGGAAACAAGTCATCTTGAAAGTACTCGCTCTTTTGTTGATAAAAAAGTTGAACAAATATGAAACTTTTCGTTGTCTGTTGAAATTACTGTCATAACCGATTTTTTGTAAAATACCTTAACTCGTGGAACAGTAAACGACCAAGGTTCAACGACAACTTCCGTCAGGCGGTAAGCTTTAGCAAATTCCACATTCTGCACCTCACATGCATTCTTTTTGAGGAAGGAAATTCCCTGATGAGCTCCACTACAACGATGGGGGCTCAAAGGAAGAAGATACGGCGAAGACTCGATGACGTCATAAGCAAAGATGGTGCTATCGCCCTACACAATAATTAAATGTGTGAATAAAATGAACGCACTACTTGTATACTAGTTCAAGCAAGACTTACTCGACCACTGAGAAACAACACGGAACTGTCTTCATCATATACTGGGACAAGGATAGCTGGTGAAACGTCTAATGAAACGGATGTAACTTTCGATAAATCAGAGGCATTGTACATGTGTAATTGTCGTTCGGAAGATCTGTCAAAACCCGCTACAATCAAAAACTTTCCATCTAGAACCCAAGTAGCACGTCCTCCACGAACTCCAGCTGGTCCCTGGCCAATGGCTATAGGATCTGTTTGCTCTCTGGGGTCATACACCCTCAATTTTCCGTCTTTGGCCGCAGTCGCAAAATATTGTCCGCATGGACTCCAAGCAAAGCAAAATATTTGAATTTGATCAAAGCACCTGATCAGTGCAATCTCATCTCGACTGTCCAAGTTCCAAATTCGTATTGTCATATCATAGGAGCCGGTGGCCAAAACGTCTTCTGCTAATGGGTGAAATCTGACGAAGTAAATCTTCTCTGCATGAGCAGCCATGGTGAAGTCTGCTTCATTTGTTTGCTCTTTTAGACCTCCCGAGGGAATGGTCCATAACCAAAGTTTTCCCGAGTCGTCTCCAACGGCCAATCGACTGTTGTTAAAGGGGTCCCACATGAAATCCATTACTTTACTTCCATGAACCAGAGCTGGAATAACACCATCTGGTTGACGACCAGGTTTACTCAATTCAAATACGGCAACTTTGCCTCCAGGAGTATTTAATGGAACAGCCACGCGATCAGGATTAGCTAAAATCATAGCAAATTAGGTACGGTAGAATTAAATATCCGATATCTTGTTTTACACGTTGTAAGTTACAACTATTTTGTATCCATTCTCATTTATTCTAATTAATTAATTAATTACCTTGAATGAGGTCACTTTCACCAGGGCATGTTGTACTGATATTCCTGAGGTTTTCAATATGCATCTTCTTATGCAATGGCGCTGCTTTATAATTTCTGTACTTGGAAACCTGCCCAAAGACTGTGTCTATTCGTTTATTTGACGTTGCTGGTTTGCTTGGGGCGGACACAGACTCGGCAGTTTTTTCTGGTTTTCGTGCTGCTGGTGGTGCTACTGCTGGAGTTTCTTGTTTTGGAGGCGTAAACTTTCGTTCGGGTTTGGCAATTGGGGCAGGACAAGGTTCTCGATCTTTTCCCGAACCATTATCTGTTTGCTCATCTTGGCCACTAGAAGAGTCCTCGCTACTCATGGTAGTGATTTTGTGATGCGTTGCATTGTTGTGACTATTGTTTGACTGACTAGAATTGTTTTCCTCCTCCTCATTCCCTCCTCCCCCTCCAGCCGAATTTTGCTGAAACATTTTCATTCTCTCTGCTACTGACATACGTGGCTTTCTATCCTCAAATGAATCCGACCCTCCGTTTGTATCGTTTCCACCGTCAGAGGTAACTGAGATACGATTTTCAAACATTTTTCGCCTGTCCAATGTGGATAGCTGTTGTGTGGCTTCACTATTGTTGTCATCAGTACAAAGGCGATCATTTTCATTTCCATTTAATGATGACGGATCTTTGCTAGAGGAGATCTCATCGTTATCATTTGACTCAACCAAGGATTGGGGTCCACTCTCATTGTTGTTGCCGTATGATTCGTTTTCATTGTCGTTATCGTTTGTTCCATTCCGCTTCTCTGTAACACTGGTCGAGTCTCCGGAACCCGTAGCCACGGATTGTTGCAGACCCGCATCAATATCCTTGGAAACACTGTTTCTCTGTGTAAAATCAGCGGCCATTCTGGATGAAATGAAGGAGCTGGGTGTTCGCAAAACGGAGGTCGCAGCATTCTACAAACAGAAAAAAATATTTATTAATCACCTTGTTACTCAGGCAATAACTAAGCATTCGTAAAACCCTATAGTGATTAGATCGATTAGACGTACACTAGACACACGTGGCTTTGGAACGGGGAAAAACTTTCCGGGTGGTGGATTGTCTCCCACTTCATCCGAAGATGAAGACCCTGAAGATATTGATTTTTTCCGTGGCCTTGGTTCCGGGATAGACTTCTTGTACTTGTCAGATTCCGGTATTTCATGTAATTTTGAAATCTTTAGCTCTTCCTTTTGCTTTCTTTCGGCCAGAGATTCTTTGAACACTCTCAAGGATGATCCATTGACACTTGGATTCAATGAAAGTTTTCCTACTGTTCCAGTAAATCCATCCATCCACACAGAAGCACTGCCGGTTGTGTTGGTGCCGTATGTGTCAGGATACAAATCTTGATGGAAGTCGACGTACGACTTTCGGGGAACATGGAATGGTATTGGAACAACGGAATTGGCAGTTAACTGGAGTAGTCTGTTGACTTCAGTGTCCATTACTTTCAATGCACGTTTGGGGAGCAAACATGCACCTTTGGTTTGATCCCCGTTATAGCGATAGCCTTCGATAAGAAAATCGTCCGACTCGGAAAACTCGTAATAGCCAATTGAAGAATCGCCACGGGCAGCAAGGAAAATCATATTTGTATCCGGATCGTGTAATGGCATTAATATGCCGGTGGAACTACCAAAGCTCAAAGTCTTCAACGGTTTTTCAAAAACACGTGTATCCCAAACAAATAACTGTCTCATGCGACTCTGAAATGAGAAAATGGTATCCAATTTATTTAACATCGACATAGGACTCCACTACTCCACCATATTATTTACATTCCTCTTCCTCTCATGTATGTATTTAATGAGTTCCATAATATCATTAATTATTTTACCGAATCAAATCCACTGGTAATAATGAAATTGGAGTCCCCAAGCCAAACCACTCTAGAATCCTTTCCATTATCATGGCCTGGTGCAGACGATGTTACGACATTTGCTCTGGGATCAACAATCCTGACTTGCTTATCTTTCGCACATGTAGCTAAAAGAGATCCTGACCTGCACCATGACATGGACATGATAGTGTCTCCATGTAACTCGGTGTCTATAAAAATAAAAACATTTATTACTTGGAACTTTTTAAAAATTAGTAAATTCATATTCAAAACAATTACCGTGCAGCAACTCTTTTCCATAAAGAATATCCCAAAACTGAATTGTATTCTGAGCGGAGAAGCTCAAAAGATACTCTGCAGTTGGACTGAAGGAAACTGTTTCCACCCTGCGATGTTTTGAACTCATGACCAGTTCTGGATTAAGCATAGAAAAGTCATTGACACTGTTGTTAAATGACCATATCTTAACGGTCGAATCTGCTGACCCTGTGGCAAGTAATCCATCCTCGAACGGGGAAAATTCAAAGTCTGTCACCAAATCACTGTGGGCGTTTAGTACGGGAAGAGTTGTTCCCGAGACACCTTCAGCATCCAATGGCACAATACCCAGTTGAGATCCTATGTACAATTTAAATGCAATTTATTTTAGCACACTGACATTGAGACTATGAAGATCATAATTGTTAATTTTTTTAAATGTCATTTGATTTCGTACCTGTGGCTTGAACATTAAACGCCACAAACGCAGCTGACGCTTTGATAAAACTTCCAGAGCAGTTGTATGACCCAATGATAACATCTCTTACCCATGACTCATGCTTCTTCAACTTTGGAGCTGCATTTTTGTACTTGGAGGCCTTGAAGCGCCTCATCATAAATCTTTCAGGGTTTTCTATTAATAAAATAAAACCATTGTATTATTACGAAGGCTGATATCAAATTAAGGCTTAATTATAATTAATATCATTTATACAATCAATCAAACTTACATGTTAATTTGATTGATTTAATTTTTGTACAAATATATCCTTGGCCTTAAATCCAGCTAAATATGTAACACATATAGTCCTGTCCTAATATGAAACAATTTGGTAGTCTTAAATTTAATCGTTTGCGTGTTTTCCTCGACTTGTCTTTTTTAACTGCTGCACTTATAATACACACATCATAAAAAGTTCCAACATGACAATGTTTCCAACACACCGTGAAACTGTACTGACCTTACACAGCTTAAAACTCAAAACCAAATACACTAACACTAATATGACGTATTTTGCATTGTGTTAAGTTAATATATAAAAACACAGTTATAAAGTTAAGTTAGCTGAATTATCATGCAAAGATTAATAATTCAACGTTTGAGATTCCTAGAATCACACTCTGTGCACTTTACTGGCTCATAATAGATAATACTACACAAAGTGAACTCATTCATTCATTCAAGCTGTGATGATGATGATGACAGTTTAATTATAAAAATGACTCAATTCACAAGCTTGAGCAGTAGCCACAGCAAATAAAAAACCACACTTACAAATGACCATTTGCATAAAAATAAGTTACACTCTCATCATCACAACTTTTTTTAAAGCGTAGTAATTTGCGTGCAAAACTGTCAATACTCCAGAATGAGAATGAGCAACAACAACAAATGCAGCATGTAAAAAAAGAGTTGACGTGACGTGACGTTGTCAATGTCAGAGATTTTCAGATAGTCAAGTCAAGAGATTCAGATTGAAAATTATTATTATGAAAAACAACTGCTGCTGCTGCCGTGTGTGTATAGCTGATATGGAGTGAGACGAACGAGTGGAGAGTCAAGTCGGGATAGATGAAGAAGCAGAAAAAGATGATTTGATTTTGTTTTCTTCGGACATGAATTTATGATGAAGGTTAAACCAATTTTGTTTTTGTACAAAAAGGATATAGAGTAGAAGTGTGAAATAGATCGGTCCTCGTATGGCACAGGATGTGATGTAAGAATATTTTTTTGTAGATTTTTTTTGGTGTCTATGTAATATCGCTGTGTGTCTTGCTTTCTTTTTGACTATCACTATTTGCTATTTTTTTCTACTTGACAGTGACTACGCTCTCGCTATATTCTCCTTTTTTGTTAGTACTGCAGTTGCATTGCATTGTTCTGCTACAAAAATACAAATCCATTCTTTGATATTTTGTTCATGGTCATCATCATCATCAACATGATCGGCAAGGCAACTCTTTCTCAAAAATGTTTTGCGTAAGGGTGAATACAATGTTTGTAGGCTTGTTTATAACATGATTATCTCGCTCTTTGGATCTCGGCAGTGACTCCACCCCTTTCGGTTTACATCACATCATCATCATGAAGAAGAAAACTTTGTACTGTGAGACTTTGACTTTTCGTAGCTCGCTTTCAGCTAGTGAATTTGGATTGGGTTGAGTCGAGAGTGCTTCGAATGCAATTGCAAACAAGCAGGGAAGAAAAACGACGAAAATTCGGATGGATACAATACAATCGGTCGGAGAGGAGATTTCCTATGTAAACTGGATTATTAGAAGAGAAGGGCTGCGAATGAACTGAACTTACTGAACTGAAAAAAGAACACTTTTGATTTGATATTTTTTTGTACTATAAGTTGAGTGAGTGTGAGAGAGGAGATGAGAGAGAGTGTTGATTTCAAGTGCAATGCTTTTTTTAAAGTTGGGATAATAATAGGTTTCGGATTTAGAATGTTGAATGTATGTACGACGGACAGACTGGATAATAGACAGGCAGGCTGAGATTATATTGTTGAAAAAGTGTTGCGATGGTGAGGAGGATTGAAGATAATAATATGATGTTGAGTCTTAATATGGGCGAACTGTGGGTGACTTATGAATTTTTATGAGTTTTTTAGCCAGAGCGAGACCACGCAGAATATAAAAAAGCAAATGACAGAGTAGCAGCGCCTTGCCGTCTATCGGGTTGCGTTGCAAAGCTGGAAGTTATGTTGATGTCTTGTTAATATGTATGTATGTCTAACAAGTTTATTTGAGGGTTTCTTTTCTTCTTTCTATTTAGGACCTTGGTCTTTTAAATTGGGTTTGATTGGAGGTCTAAAATGTAAATATATGATTTGGAACAGAAGCATTTTAATTTTAAGTTCCGTCTTAAAATCGGAAGAATTGTCGTTTTTGCTGAATTCTGACCGGTCATCTAGTATTTTATTTCGATGTTAAATTTGAGGGAAAATTCGAAATGTCCTATTACCTATTTACATCAAACAAATTACAAGTTAACCCTCAAAAGTCGTTTTCATTTTTTTAATATGGAGCAGATCTGCCTCTCATGTCAGACAGAATCAAGTTAAAGTGCATTCTTCTAATTTGAACATGAACACGGATTGTAGATTTTTATCAAATCTTGTTATTCTTTGTTCGCTACTTTGTTAAATGTGTAAGCTTTTTTTTCTAAGCGTGACGTTTACAAGTAGTATGCTTGTTTTGATTAGGATTAAACGAGAATCACTACAAAAATATACTTTATTTTAAAGTTATTGTTTTGGTGCAGCATGTTGTTTGTGTAGATTTATGTTTTATGATTGTGGCTCTTAAATTAAGTTCGCATTACACATTGTTTGGTTAAAAAATGGAAAGGGATGAAAAGTGAGAAGAAAGTATTTCGCTATGAAAATATGTAATTCATTAAATTGCAGAAAATCAACAATTATGATTCATCTAAGCACTTTTATTATTCAGGATAATCTCAATTTGAAAAGCATTTTTTTACAATAAGTATACAAAAACACACACATATAATTTAGTAGACAACAATTGATTACATCAAACGCTCTCTCAAAATTTGCTATCACTTTCCGAAGAACTAACCACAAAATATTTAGCACAATTGTTAAATTCTGTTGATTGTACAAAATGTCAAAAACCTCATACCAATTTTTTTTTTGTATTACAGTATTTTCCAAAAGGATAAAAAACGTGTCGTCTGATTTGATTAGTTTGTTTTCTATCTAAGTAAAAATGTACAAACATTTCGTTTTTCTTGAAAAAATCCCTCATTTCACATACAAGTTAACGTTTTTGTTTGAGTTTGGAATGTATATTATATGAATGTATACCAGCACACATATATCATCTATCATTATCATCAAAAGCACACCGAGATTTTTGTTTTCAGATAAACTAAAAATATTGTTGGTCCTCCTTTTGGTAGTCAAAAGTTTGGCACATTTGAAATATGACAATGCTTAAATAATAAAACTTGAATAACGGATATATTTTGTGCAATTGACTGAAGAACCAACAATATTTAATATTAATTATAACCAAGAAGCAACTTAATTAGAATCAAGTTGAACTAATCTCTACAAATTGGAATTACATTTTTCCTTGGGCCTGTGTTTTTCCTTTCATTTCTCCAGTCATCTTATTTAGACTTCAGGAGGAAAGAATCTCTTTGAGAGTGCCCTGTACAAGTTAGTGAACGCGTAAATGGTCACGGTGACGATAACGATGAAAACCAAACCAAAGATGGTTGACATTGCGGAGTTGTTGAGACCCAGTTTGAGACAGCTTTTCTTGCCCCCTTCCATAACATCGACAATTCCTCGAAGCCTCTCCAGCTCATCATACACACTACAATAATTACAAAAAAATCATCAGTTCAGTTTTTAAACCAGATTGCATTTAGAATCGAATTTAAATTCTTTCTTTTTTACCCTGGATCATTGTCAGAACCCGGGGCTCCCTCCACATATCTTCTTCTTGCACCTTGACCATTGTCATCCATTTGGGAATACCCTTAAAAAATGAAGAAACCAATCGATCGTTAATTTTTTCACACTTTCATGCACAAAATTCAACTCAATACTTTTACCTTGATTACCAGAGTCCATGATTGTGTTGTGGGGGACACCTTTCAAAATTTACAATATTTTAAAACAAGACCACGTTTCAGCTTTAAAAGTTGCGTATCTGTACCGTCCGTACGACTGAAGGAAAATTGGAGAAAGGTATCTAATGATGATGATGCTGCTGCACAAAAGGATGAGTGGGTAGTTTGGGTAGAAAGAAGGGAAAGGAAGTCGGGTCGTCGGGACTACGGAGTGCCGTAGTTGCACGATACAGTACGACGCTACGGTTGTCTTGGAGTAGTTTGCTGTTGGATGAAGATGATGGGAAATGGGAATGGGGGATCCTCATCTTTAATTCAGGCGAAAAGACAGTTCTCTCTTCTTCTCTGACTAATCTGACTCCAGCAGCATACAGCATAGCAGCAGACTCCAAGTAGTCTACCTTGTGCATTGTTGGTTTTTTGTATTGACATAAAAGGGTAAAAAAGGGGCCATTCAGAAGTATAAACCGAAATTGTAACTTTGTATTTTTCTTAAGTATTTAAAAAATATTTATATTATTGCCGATTGTTGGCATTGCCTTCTTTCTTAAATTCATCAGCTACTTATATTTTGAAATGTCACGTGTGAATGCTCCCAATCTAGGAACGGTTATGCAGTAATCCGAGGAATTTTCAAGATTGGGGCAATGTACAAAGAGTGGGAAAATTTGAAGCGTTTTCCAAGAAACAAAAACAAACAATTGAGTTTCTTCTTCAACAATCAACAATGCAATTGCTGCAACGGAGGAGGAGAGCGTACAGCTTTGTAACATGATTAACATAAGATCACTAATTAGTGAAGTAAACAAGAATTCGCGTTGTTTCTTCTGAGTCAGGACTAACTGTGTACTAAAAATCGATTATGTTGTGTGGGAAAAGGAGTAGGGGATTGATAACGGGAAACTTAATGCTTGTATTGTTGTCGAGGCAAAGACAGCCCTTGTAAAATGTGAAAGTTTTTTTTGGTTGCATTGGAAACATTAGTTGGATTAAATTACTTTAGATAAAATAATAACTACAAGTCAGAATAATGTGCGGGGCGATGACGGAACAACAACCGGCGGATGATTTGTCCACGCCCACTACATCCCAGATTAAAGACTGCGCTTCAAAAGTTTCAAAACTGTTTTTTGTCCTTGGATGCTACACATCTTTATTTTATGTCATAATTGGACAAGCACTATGGTTCCTCAGAGGTTGGGAAAGTGGAGATTCACCGGTGGCTTTAATAGGTATGCACTCTCAAATTAAACTAGGAGCAGAGCAAAATAAAGTTGAGTTTTTAGTTACAATTTGTTTATTTGAAATGTTTTAATTTTTACAGACTGGATTCAATGTCTTCCCGAATGTAACCCAGTACCACAAAATGTCCTTAAAAGCTTAGCTTGGAATATAATGCTCTTCTTCATATTCGTGGGTCAGCATTCCCTTTTGGCTGAAAGGAATCTCTCAGGAACTTTCATACATCGAAAGCTTTTTATTGAGTGGAAAATTAATGGCTCACTTTATACCTTAGCCACTGCAGCAGTTTTGCATGTAAATCAACGATTAAAATTATGGAAATACATATAACAATCAAAACACTGTTTTTACCGCTTGTAGTGATTAATTTGTACATTTGTATGATTTATAAACAGGTTATGACAACAAATTGGGTTGTGGTTCCTATTTATGTTTGGAAACTACCCATTGTTCAACCAATCTGCAACATTGTGCACTTATTAGCGTGGTTATCACTGTATGGAACAACGTTAATGCAAGATATGCCTGAATTGGTTGGGCTAAACCAGGTAGGTAACACACGATTAATTGATGCTTTGACTTTAAAGCGATAAAAGCATAGGTTTCAAACGAGCAGGGTGTTACAGCAAATATTTTTGCTTTAGCAGGTTGTGTTCGCCAACAATGCAAATTCCGTTAAGTCTGAAGAATTTAAGGCGATGTTGAAAAAGCAGCGGCACTTGGGATTTATTCCGTTTGCAGTACTGATTTTGGTGTGCAGGGTTATGACGTGAGTTACAAAAAAATGTTTACTTTTCAATATGTAGTGAAATAGCCAACGATGTTTATATAATTTCCTTTTTTTACCGAATTCTTTCTTTTAGTTTGGACCGAATGCTGTATCTAGTAGTGTTACTTTTGTATTCATACAAAATGTGGCAAGATCCTGACAGCTACGATTACATAAAGGAAATGACATGTCGAAAACGCACACGGTTAAGCGGTGGCAGTGACAAAAGCGAATGAGAAAATCACCAAAAAATATTGATTTGAAGTGTGTATGAATTATTAACTAGCGAGTAGTATGTTCGCCTGCCTGGAATCTCAGTTTTAAAATTACTCTAGTTTCATTATAACAGTATTTGTATTAGTTTTTGCTGCCATTTAATATAAACTTGTGTATTGCATTATCTAATGTTAGCCTGTACATATACGTATTACATTACTCCCACCAGTCTCATTATTAATATTAGTAGTAATGTTGTGTTCACTCAGCTCTGAAAAATAGTTAATTATTTAATATAGTGTGACATTTAATGTGTATGTGACGTGAACTCTGTCAATTGTCTTGAGGTTACCTATGTTACTAAATGACAACGTTTGTGATAAATATATTTTTATTATGACTAGTGTATTACTGTAATTAATTATGATTTCGTGTTATCCGTTGATAATTGTACTCAGGTATAAAAAGAAGTTCTATTTACACAGTATCTTATTTGCAAGTATTTACAATACCCACATTACCTGTATGTATTTTTTGAACCTGTTGAGAAAAAACCTTGATTAGTTAGTAGAACACCTGGTTAGTATGTAGTAATTATAAATTTCAAATACTCGTTTTTGTTAGTTAATCATCATTATTATTAGTTTTATGATTATTCGAACAAAACAAAAGACTCTCTCGGTTCGGTACCGACCAATAAAACCGTGCAACGTTGTGTTCTAATGCAAACTTATCGTCATATCATATCCCATATCCCATCCATAACCCTATTCATATTTCGCATAATCGGCTGTTAATTATTAAATGCATTTGATTTGCTTAGATTTTACATATACATAAATTTTTAATGGGACAAATTATTCAGGCTGCAAAATCATAATATGAGTTCGCATGAAATTGAGCGCAGAACCGAATTCGTCACTGATAAAAAATCCACCTGAGCTCAATTCTTTAATTTCCATGAATTCCATTACAAATTGCGTCGTCATTGGTTATGTTTCATCTCAAAATTTGAAAGAATGTTTCTCCGGTCAAACATCAAACATGCCTTACATAATTTAAAAGAGTTGAGATCTTATATCTCATGCTGCATATATTATTCTCTGCGTTGCTACATCACAGAAAAATTGAGCTACTGGGATGCATAATAGAACAACTTCAAAGCAGTAAACATGTCAGTATTCAGTATATGTATACTTTAGTTACTATTACATTGAAGAAAAGCTAAGAGAAGGAAAATGGTAAAAAGAAGACGAGGGACAAAAAACCAAAACTTCTCGGTTCGCTGCTCAAGGAATTTCCGGTCGCTCAAGGAAAATGAAGGGAAGTGAGTTGGCTTCTCCTCCTACGCGCAAAATACGTGCATACATAACTTGCACGATAAATCCATAATATGCTGAAAATAAATACATGCCTGCTGCTTGTATACTTGCATATTACATTAATGCTATTATATAGTATTCCATTAAAATTTCATCTACCCAATTTTTATCACATACATACATAAATACGTATAGCACACATATAGGTAGGTAGTTAGGTAAGTACAAATATTCTTTAAATTATCAGATAATGATGTCGAAGAAATACAGGTACCTCACAAAGTGTTATGATCATGATCAAATTGTTCGTAACTCAGTTTTATGTTACATTTTTTCCAGAAGCATGAAGATTTGCCTATATTGTTTCTTATCACCAAGTGAAATGAATACACTTTGTTGTCGCGTAATCAACCGAAATGTACCCGATACAGTTTACTTTACTGTACAAATAAAACAATTCAACAGAACTTGTTACACGACAGTTCTCGTTAGCAATGGTATTTGATGACAGAAAAATGTAAATTTCTGTGATTTTTTCTTGTAATCAACGTCTGCATCTTTGAAGGTTGTTTTTGTAACGATGTAACAATCAAAATTGGCGTATTAAATGTCGATCAAACGAGGAAAAAATGAAAGCAGTAAAATCAAAAGTTTTGTAAAATATATCCGATCAAGATGTACTAAACTGAAATTTGAAACCGATCTAAAGTCAAATCTAAAGTAAAATGTAAAAGCAAAAATCCACAACTTCCCAAAATTTCCTGTTACCTGAGCTATAAAAATGAAAACGATCTATCCGGCGAGTATTTTATTTGGTGAGTTTCATGAACTCTAAATAAATACATCAAAGTGACATGCAAAACACCAATCAATTTATAAATATACACTTATACTTCTATTTTTAAACAATAACCGGAAAGGCCAAAAATAAATGGAGTACTTTTTCTACTTTTTTGCAAAATACATGGTGGCCAGTGCATATATGCTTATAAGACTATTAAAGGGCCTCCCTCGTTCACATGAGTAGCCTTAGGTGGAGAACAAACACTCATTTATTAACATTATTACTTAAGGTGACCATATGTACTTATTTAGGTAGTAACGTACTTACTTTTGAACCCCTTAACTACCCAAAGTAGGTGTGTACTACTTGTACTACTATTTAGAATAAATGTCCTACCTGTACTTATTTTCAAAATTCAGAAAATTGTACTCCAAAATGCCTAAAATTCTGCGCACGAGGACAAAAATCTTATTTTATTTTTATCTCAAGCTACTATTTATGCGTAGTCTTGATGCCAGTAATTTGATTGAGAGAAAGTCCGAGCATACAGAGCTCCCGATAAAATGTTTTTCAATTTTACGCTGCTCAG
>JAQFZH010000166.1:0-45505 GCA_034695485.1 Entomobrya nivalis
GCACAGACTGGCACTGAATGGCACCGAATGGGACTAGATGGCTCTCAAGCAGCCACTGCAGGAAAATGTGTTCTCAAGCACACGGCCACCGCACGGTTAGCGCATCTTCAGAAATGGGGTCATCTGAGACCAGGAGAACCCGTACATTTTGCAACAGTGGGGGTACGTGTGTATTTTTGACTGTTGTTGTTCTGGTTTACACAATACACAAGAGAGATGGTCTGTCTGCTCCACAATGTATCTTTGTGCAGTAGTGCAACAAGTACATGTGAGCAGAATCAAATGCACCGCGCATTCTCTGTTTGTTCACGCATTCGTGTTAATTTCATAATTTTTCGTAATGCGGTAAAATTACAAAGTTGTTTTAGAACTACCTCAACACGACACTGTCAATAACTTTGAGTTTCTTGATGTCGTCAATATTTCCTTTCTGCACTTTGGAAGTATCGATTTGAGTCCATCGCTTCCGGAACACATTCGATGCTAGGTCATGCATCAACTCCTTCTTGACTCAACTCAACTCCTCCTGCTCTCTTCGATTTCCAGACAAGTTCCTCTTATTTTCCTCTCCTTCAAAGTGTTTCAGGTTTCCTCCGCGAACCGTGTTGTTCAAACAGAGACACAAAAACTTATTATTTGCACTTATTATCATATGATTATCATTTATTATTTAATATCTTAAAAGAAGCTGTTTGTATGCACTTTATTAGCAGATCCAAGGAATTTGTATCGAGCGGATATTGTTTAATTTTAAAGCTGTAGCGGGCAGAACAGAAATCTCCTTTGCATTCTGCATAGGCAGCAAAGAACTGTTTATTTGGAAAGTCCTTATCCCCAGGTTGGACAAGCTGTCTTTTTGTAAAGCGAACAGCGCAGACATCATTGCGCTCGGTAAGCAAGGTATCTTGCAAGGCGTCTCCGTAGTTAAGAGTGAAATCTAATCTCTTGGTGTCATCCTTTTAAACCTCGTTGTACTCATTTCTTGTTAATTGGCGGACCCAAGACATAGGTATTTTAGAAACATTGATCCTTGCATCAATAATCCGACTAGGACTACCAGTTGTTTTCTTGCCCCCTAAATAGCAAACAATTTTATGAATTAGACTGTGCATAATATAACCTAACTATAAACGCAAAAGTTTTTACAACAAAGCAACATTTACCAGTTTTTTTGGCACATCAATATCTGAATCTTAGGTTACCCAGACGCTATCATCGCCAGGATATATAATTTAGATATAGAATTAAAAAGACAAATTTTAAACATATATTTTAAAATCAATGATTTTTTCTCAGTAACCCTTGTTTTTCTGACGAGACAGCATTCGACGATTATTTGAGTTGTTTGGATTTTTTGCGATAGGCACCTTTCCCTACAAGGCGAATTTAATTTGAGGTAAACAATAAGCTGTTTACTCAAACATGAAACCTTTTCGTAATTTTTATAATTTAAAACTTACCACGGGCCAAGTCACTTGAGATATCCGAGCCTTAGTCTGATTCAGAGTACTTCGAATGCGTTCCTGTAATTCAGTTAAAATTAGTACGGATTGTGGTAAATCCTAATTTCATGAACTAAACTCTCGAGTCAAATCTGTAAATTTAAACGTACCTTTCTTGGATGAATTCTTGAAACCACCGTGGCTGACTTTCTTCTTTCCTGTATAAGCATAATTTAATTTACTTATTTTTTGCACTAAAGGATTAGGGTGTTGGTCTTCTAGTAATTGCATTTTAATGTTTTGTTGACGTACCTTTGATAGAACGTTCTTTAAAATCCGAATTGAATTCTAACGGCTTCATTGTTTCGCCGCTTATTATTTATAAAAATAATTAAATAGAAAAAGTTACACAGATAAATGTTGCTTCCCTTCTGAACTGAGCTTGAGTTCACCAGTTTTTTTATGCTTGAGTAAAGTAACTTGTGATCCATCATCTGACTCTGAGCTCAACATCTGCGTATGCGTACCCTTGGTTGATCTCCCAACAAAATCTTCCAATTTCTGGTTTTCTTCGACTTCTTCGGAGAAGCTCTTTTTGGAATTACTTCAACAGATGTGTCGCTCTCAATTTTTTATACAAGAAAATATATATATAACATAATTTCGTTTAGTTTTACAAAAAAAATAAACGTTTTGATTGTACCTTGATGAATATTTGCGGCATTTAGAATGATTTGAGTTGGATATTAACCTGTAAAAGGTACTAGGCTAAATCGTCCCCTAATGCCTTTTCTTGCGACTGAGATTTGCTTTCTCTCGGTGGTTATAGTTACTATTATTCACATTTACAAAATTGTGATTTAATTAAGACTTGATTTGTTTTGGTTCCTCCAAGTCCACAGTCTCTCAATTTACGAGTATAATTGTATTTGGTTTCTAGAGATTGTTTGAAACAAGTAATATTGACTAATACCTCTTTCTGGCGACACTTTTCGGTTCCTTAATGGCTTAAGAAACAGCTTAGGAATTGATTGAGTGTTGGTACACTGAATGCAAATATAACCCTCCACTTTCTCCGACTTATCTTCAGAAAAACCAGCACAAATGGAGTGAAAGTGTTCGTGGCATTGCGAGCAATTAGTATTGTATGTTTCACCTCGTTGTTTTCTTGTGCGTGATTTTTAACGTAGTTTTGACTGCATATGATTGCGCAGCAAATGCAACAATAGATCTAGGCAAAAATGCATCGTCGCTGCACAAGCCAAAGGCGTAGCAACGTCAATTTTGAATTCAATAAGTAGTGTTACTGAAATGATACGTGAGTTAGTTTCTGCTACGATTAATTCGCTGGAGTCTATTTTAAATTCCACAAGTTCGATTTTTGAATCCATATCAAGCACTAATGAGCAGTGTAGGGTAAAAATGGCATCTTTGCAGGGGCACTGCCAAAAAGTTATTTTGGAGGCAATGACTTGCAAACAAAAGTATGAAATTTTCAGCTTCATGTGTACTTACATTTCCGCAATATCACATACATGTTAAAACGTTCAAAAAGGGCACATCTGTAAAGTGTTCACGATAGCCGATCACGTTGATGAAGGGCTTGATGTGGCGCAGAATTAATTAAAATATTTAGAAAAGAAAATGTCATAGGAGATTCGTTGGTACATGTTTCTTACGAATGGCATAAGATAAAGCTTAATGAGAAGCAGTTTGAATTTAATTTCTTTGTTTTTGTTGCCGTCATTTTAAGAAATGGTGGAGTCATTGGAGCCTTGGTTGCAAATTTATTTGGTAATTCATTACTTAAGTTTGAACCAATCCACATTTCTGAAAATTTGGGAAAATGCTATGAGAATAATAATCTTCTCCACCATACTTTGTACTTTTTTTTCCTTTTTGGTATGTTACGCCGGTTATCGTTCCTACAATATAATTGGGCTTTACAAGAGACAGCAAGAATTGCTTATTTATATTGTATACGCACGATGGGGCCAGGAAAGTAAAAGTATCATGCGAGGAATAAATTTCCTATCTACATGTGAGCCACTGGTTGACAACCAACGACACGTTAGCTTAGAGGAGAAAGCTCAAGATCATAACGGATTTAATTTAGAAAAATGTTGTTTCATTGACAATATTAAAAAATTGGGATGTTATTGATAAGTAAGTTATGTAAGCTAGTTTATTTAGGTAACATTTTTTCTATAAGTTATAAGCGCGATAAGTCAGTTATCTCTAAGTTGCACTACATTATCCTTTGTCGGCTTTTGCGACATGGTGCCATGTTTATGTGTTTGAAAATATGTGTGTGTTAAAATAGTACAAATAAGATTCACTACTCTGCAAAGTCATTGCATTAACGTTTTACACAATTTTCTCAATTAAATTATATCAATTAACCGATTTTTTAATCTCTTACTTTTTGGAGGATGACGGAGACCCTATAAGAATTTGGGGTCACAAGGTCAACTTTTATTTTCTAAGGGAGAGGTATCTAGCATATTGTGTCACTTTATAAAACAACATTCCAAAATTTCTTCTTTCGGATCGGAAAAATATATGTAAACATGTGGGTACGTACAGATGGATGGACGACAGAGACAGATGTAGGCCGTATCAATACTAGATTAATATGATGATGACGATCTTTTTTCAGGATGATGACGTTCTTACCATAAAAAATAAGTCCAAACTAATCATGAGAAAAGTCCACACGAACCACCACTTGGTACTTCATGATTTTTAGTATATGTTTGCCCCATGTTCTCAAGTAAATATTTGAAGACGCGAAGCATATCCCCTCTGATCGATCAAAACAAACAGGTGGTTGCATTTGTGTGGTTGTAGAAAAAGAATTTACTCCCGTTTCAAATTAGTTAATAGCTCTCTCAGCAAGTTGTTGATTTAAAATGGATCCTTAAAAATATGAAAACCTACAAAACAGTAAGTGTAATTTGAAACAATTTGTGATAAATACTTATTTATAATCGAATTTCAAAACATTCGAATAATTGTGCCAAAAATTACACTGTTTATCCATATTTCTAGATCGCCAGGATACTTCTATTAGTCACCTAATTGCCACTTTTCGAAATCCAATTAAACCTTGCCCTAGAAAACACAAAGGATAGCGCGTCAACAATTTGGCTTGTCCTAACTTCAGCAATAGTATGGACTGTCCAAATGCCTGTGGCAGTAGGTGTGGAAATCGGCACATTGCAAAGCCGGGAGATATTTCCAAATTAGGAAAGAGATGGTATCCGGGGAAAGGATATGGGATATATGCTATAAAAGAAATTCCTAAAGACACTCCAATTTTGGAGAATTCTGGAGTATTTTGAGAAGTAAAAGCGTACAAGGCTTTTTGGAACAAACAGCCGGGAGTTCCAACATGCACAATGACATTTAGGGATGATTTTGTAGTTGGCGCAACTTTGGAAGGGAATTGGTGTAAGTTAAAATATTATTTATCTAATTACATAGCTAATTTAGTTCATATTAGTCAGTTGAATAGACTATTGTAATCTGTGGACTATTTCTAGATTACTACTTTTAGATCTATGCGTTTTTATGCACACAAAATTATCTTCCTCAATCTATCTCATTGGTAGCGATGATAAAGCAAAAAACAATATTTTATCTTTCAGCTGAGAAAAAAATGAACACATGATTTCCAATGACCCAACAAATGATTTAAAATGAACTCCTTACATGATTTTAATTGACCTAACATTGTGCTAGTGTCATCTTTCTATTCAACTGGGAATATTCTTATTTCAACTCGTTACTTCAATCACTCCCATTCTGGCAATCTTTGATTAGTGGATTGAAAAACTGATGATGACTACCCCCGCATTTTAAGGGAGTGGCAAAAATGGTAAGCTTTCTTGACAAATACAATAGTCAGTAGTCATCTCATTCGCTTATATTGCTATGCAATTATGATCATGCCTCGAATTAATAATGATAATAATATTATGTAGGTTTGCTTGTGCAACAAAACAATCTGTCCTGATCCAAAAAAACGCAAGTCAGTTCCAAAGGTGAGGTCAAAGACGCTTAAATGCGAAATTTGTGACAGGTAAGAAAATACTTTAATATTAATACTGGTTGAATGGTACACTCATACCTGTTATTGGTTACGGAGTTAATATATAATAATAATAATAATAAATAATTCTTGTATTCGTATCAGTCTGAGTGCGAGATTTTAATTTATAACCTCGGCATATATTTGAATGGCGTTTACAGTTTACAGTTTTGATACTAGTGAAAGCATATAATATATTTCTGTGCAATAATAAATACATCATTACAGTATTTAAAAACCTTTTACAAAATAAACTGAATGCCATCTTCAAATAGGTTCGTTTATTCAATCAGTTCATTTAAATTTATCCCTCAAGATTTCATTAAAATCTGGCAAGGCATGTAAAAACTGTGTGCAACAGGCCAACCCATGCAGTTTTCTGCTGTGAGAAGTGTGACAAAAAGTTTTTTTTTGGATAGTCCAATTAAAACTACACCTTAAAACACATGAATATGAAAGGAAGTTTTCATGCCAAGTTTGCCAAAATAAGAAAAAGGTCTTCTAATTCTTTAAAAAGTAATGTTAATAAGTCAAGTTTCTTATTCATTTTCAATACCATGTTTGAGTGTAGGAACTTTAAACGTGGACATCATCTTAGGAGCACATGCATACTCACGCCGAAAGGATTATTTTAAAATGTAAGGCAATAGTTAAGTTACAGCGACAATGTAAAAAAGTGTTTTCGAGCCAAAGAGCGTTACGTAAGCATCAGAAGAAGGACCGCGATGCATAATACTTCCACAAAGGGGAAAGGCAGCGGAAGCAAAATTATAACAAACATCAAATTTGTAAATATTAATTTTTAATAATTTATTGAGAATAAACCTGCTGCAGAAGCGACCATAACGAAGTAGCTAAAATATGTGACTTATAACGACGCTAGTTTTAGTCATTGTTATTGCTAATTAAAATCGCTAATAATTAATTAAATTAGATTACTATGCAAAATGGAAGTCACAGCGGCTTTCGTAGACTTTAATAAGTACACCGCACAAGATTGTGCGTTCTTTTCTCTTAATCCTGCGAAGTCATTTAGCAAAACATCTGAACCTTTAATTTTCCGTCCGAAATATTGATGGAGTAGGGTATTTTCTACTTGACTTATTAACTTGCGACTTGAGCAAGTTATACAGAATATCTGGTCCGTCCGTCCGTTCACACGATAACTCAAAAACTAATCAACGTTTTCAAAATCTGATTTCACCAATCGATACATATCGGTCCACGCTTGGATGAGTACGTTGGTCAGCCAAATCGGTTGACCCAGGTCAAAGTTAGGTCAAAGATCAAAAAATTTCAACATAACAGTATGAGCTCAAATTTGGTGCATATATAGCCCTAGTATAGAAACATACTTAATTTTGCAAAGTTTCAGTTGACCTGCCGCAGCCCTTTCTTCCCCACTGGGCTTTGAAGGTCACAACTTTGACATGATGTCCTGCGTAAACGGTTTTACCGATTTCAATGAAACTTGGTAGGAACACATAAATAACAAGGACAATTATAAAAAATATTTTTGAGGCCAAAAAGATTTGACCTATTGTGACCTGGGTCAATTTTTTTCAAAATTTCAAAATAAAACATGCATTATCATTGCGTGAATAAACACATCTACCTAAATTATATCACTCTGCAACATTTTAAATTTTAAAAATTGGCCCGTTTTAGCGCCAAAAGCGAGTCCCAAATATTTTGTTGGGAAAACTACAAGCGGCATTCAATCTGTGCAAAATTAATATAATTTTTATTTCTTACGAAATAGCAATTATCTTAAAACTAATTTTAAGCTGTTTAGTCCCCCAAGTTTTCTATGTCCTGTATTGTCAGGTTTATTGTAGAACATAAACATTTTTACAAGTCTGTCATTCACATTTTATAAACAAAGACAATGTACTTTTATTTTCTTACGTGCTTTACTCGGGTATACTGTATGTGCAAAACCCGATTAATCATTTATCAAATATTGCCTTACTAGAAAAGGGCCCATTTCGTGCACTAACAATGGCTCTGCAAGACGTGTTACCCGAGTTGGACCTTGATACTATGCATGCTAAATACACTTTATTATAAGATTATTTTGGCATATTTACATTTTCTGAATGGGCCTTTGGTTCCAAATTACTGGCCATAACTTATCTTGAAGCTACTAGGCCTACAAGATCTTATGATGCTTCATACGTACAAAAACAAGCTGGAAAATGTATTTTTTCGTATTTCACAAAATATATATTATCTGAACATAAATATATTATAGATACTAAATTTTTTTTGAATTTCAAGGATATTTACAATACTGGTAATTAAGAATACTTTTTATTCATATGAAGTCATGCTTGTCAAACCGTATCTTACAAAATCTAGTTTATTTAGTTCCCTCAAATGAGATTTTATTTGACGGATTTAGAGAGCAATGCTCGCCCGCCACAAATTCAATGTTTATATTGCATATTTAGTTAGAGGTCTGCAGAGATGTATGACATACTTTGGGTAATATATATATATGTATGTATGATTTATTATATCTCATTCGGGCATTCAGCCCATGGAGCATTTCAAGAATATTCCATTATTACAAATAAATATAATATAATAAAGTGTATTAAGCATGCGTAGTATCAAGGCCCAACTCGGGTAACACGTCCAGCAGAGCCCTCGCAAGTGCACGGAAAAATTCTGGCTTACACGGTAAATGATCTTTAAAATCCTATCTGTTTATTACTGGAATAAACTATTGTGACGATTAAATTCAGCCGTACTGGGGGATAACATCCTTAGATAGGATGTAGTAAATGACCCTATAACCTTTACCCAAAGGGCTGATTTCATTTACCCTATTTTAAGCCAAGCATCATGGAAACTCATTGCAAAAAACGGAAGTCCAAAAATCTAAGTCGAAGAATAAATAGCACATTTAATAAACAATCTTTTGTCGATTTCGATATGTAACTTTCTAACTTTTGCTCTTGCCCTAATGTCAAATAACGATTACACTCGAGCTTATAATTTTTTGTCTCAAAATTCTAACTTTCCCACCTTTAACTGGTAATGTGGTACTTTTAATTTTAAGTCTGACAACAAATTAGGGCTCTACACCTCTAATTCCCAACAAGATATTATTTCACTCAAATAATTCTAATATTTGAACTTTCCCGCCTTTTCCTGGTAATGTGGTACCTCTTTTAAATCTGACCCCGAATTCGGACTCTACACCTCCAATGCCTTACGGAATATTATTTTCGTCTCAAAATTCTGAAATTTGAATATTTCCGCCTTTTCTCACCACTTTTTGCTGCTGCTGCGAAATGCATGAGCATGGGAATAAAGTTACAGGTGATAGTGGTAGTGTAACACATTCAAAACAACCAAAGAGGTGAAGGTTGGGGAAAAAGTGATGAAAAAAATTGAGATGTAGTAATTGCTGATACCGTCTACCAGTTTGGACGAAAACGGAAAATTAAAAGCATTTCATCCACTCCCGTTAGGCTTGGGAATAAAATGCCAACCATTAACTAGAACTTATTTCCTTGTTTCAGAAATGGATTAGCTTGAATTGATTTTAGTGGACCAATTTTAGCCAAGTGGCATTTCAATGGTTAATTGCCAGCCCATGAGACCAGCGGTGGATTGATGATTGATTTTTATAAATGGCTTGACATTTAAATGGCCATTCTTAAGCAGGGTGTAAAATTTCTTCCTCGCATTGCTGTTTGAACCATTTGAACAGTTTTTCGTAGACAGTAAATTATTCAGAAAATCCTGCTTAAATGTTCGAATATAAATCCACGGACTCGGTGTGTATTTTTATCATTAAGTCATCCTGTAAATGTTTATTCAGAACCATAATATTATTGAATTAAAATCTTGTAGATTTTTGTTAAAGTGTTGTACTCCTAATTATTATTTATAACTATTTAATACTCATTTACACAGTACTTCGTTAAGCCAAGAAATTGACATTCGCAAACATAATTAAAACTACAAAAATTTAAGTATGGTGGGATTAACATTTTAAGACAACTGGACAATTTTCGTAATACTTAAAGGTATCTTTTAATTCTTTTCATGATTTATAGCACACACGCTGCACGTGAAAATGATATGCATTAACATTTAAAGGCATGATATGCACAGAACTACGCAGGTATATTTTTTGTTTTTAAAATAATCTGACCACCCAAGCCACGTAGCTCGCTACCAGCACTCGGGCTTCACTTTGGCATCACTAGGCTTTTATTAAGTGCCAACATTTCAGACAAGTAAATTTCGTTGGCTTCAAAATTTTCAAAATTTCTATCAGCTAAATTTGTTTGAAGCTCTCATCATTTTACTCATCATCAATCATCTGGGAAGGTACGGGTGACTTGGTTTTTAAAAGTTTCACCAAATTATAAAAGAGCAAATTTTGTAAAATCCTTACATTGCAAGTTTAAAGCAAAAAATTTACAATCATTTTTGTAATTTTTCTCTCAAATTAGTTTACTACTAGTTTACTAGTTTAGTAAACGCAAGGTTGGTTTAAACTCTTTGCAATTTAGTTTGAATTAAAGGATAGCTCAGGTAAGCTCAGTAAGCTCAGCTCTGGTATTATTTGGTGGAGTGCTTGGCGGAGGGGATTCTGGCAGGTATCTGTCCTGAAACGCACGGGGCACAAGATCCGACACATAGTCTCGTGATATTTGTTTACTTCATCCGACTTCGTGGTAGCGGCAGTCTGTTTTCGAGGAGCCGTGTTGACAATCCCTGTCTTCTGTGCTTTACTTAACGCCTATTAAAATAAAAATAAACCAGATTAAGAAACTTGCGATCACTTTACACCATAATACAATTTACTAACACTTTTTGAACATTTTTATACCTTTCTAGCATTAAGTCTAGAAGATTTCCTTGTTAAATAATTTACTCCCATTTTTGTTTGAAAAAACGGACGTATATTTAAAAAAAAGTTTCAGGCGGAAGCTGGACTTGAAATGAAGGCAGGCCAAAGTTGAAATGCAAGACTAATCATCTCTCTATCTTACCAAAACACAAGATAGCAGTCGCCTTTCCTCGTGAAGTTACGTCTTATATCAATATTTATTTTTACAAAACACTTAAATTCCTAATTTATGGTAGGGGCACTTTTATGAGGTCTGATACATTTGTTGAAATGAAATTTTGGTATCCCTACTACCACCATACATCATCATACGAAGTCCAGTAACTTTCCATGCGCAACACCAAACCATTATCATTACTCGTAGCTATTATTGGTACCACCACCAAATCATCATTATCGCCTCAATCGAACGAGCATTTCGAAAAAACGAAGTACACGAACTGTATTGAGAAAACAAGCTCAGCGTTATTTGCGAGCACTATTTGCGAGAAAACGAACATACACATTTAATTTTATATCAACCAATCCGTAATCGTAAGTAGTTTTATAATTTGCATCTCCATATGTCAGCATAGCTTCTAGAGTGATTTGATTCTGTAAATCAGCAACGCGTGATACAGAACTATATGTTGAATGCCAATCATTTCTTTAACCATATTGAGATCGAACGGATTTTTACATTTTGTGTTTTAAGCAGAGAAAAAGTTCCTTCAATGCACGATGCTGAGGTTAGAAATTTATCTGAACAAAGACACATCTATAAGATATGTAAAGTACTTCATTATTATAATATTACATTTATAGCAATTAATTATAACCATCATACCATATTATTCATTTCAAATAGTTACCTTTTTATTGTTTCAAAATCACCTGTAGGACCTGTGTGGGCGACCCACAATGCATGTAGGCCAGGAAAACCTTCATGGATGCGGTAAAATGAAATCAAAGGGCCAGTGTAAAAAGATTGTTTTTGGTATGTGTGATTTATATGTGTAATGTGTATGTGTTAGTGTGAGCTTTGTGTTCTTTATAGTAAGTGTGATGTGATCTGTGTAAATGTTGTTGTGTTAAACAACAACTTGCTTATCATATAACATGAATTATAATTACTTTTATATATAAATGTATCGTTACAAAAGCACGATCAAAAGATTCGTTCGGTTACGAAGATTTGGTTTCAAAATTGATACTGGAACTACTAGATGATACAAAAAATAGAATAGCGAAAATTGATTCAAGTTTCAAGATGAGGCAAAGAAAAAAATGACATTCAGAGGGATTGCTGGAAATAATACATTAAATTAAAAATTGAACATTTTACATAAGGTGACTTAACAGATGGCTCCGAAATCGTTTCTGCACCAATAATTTAAATAATCGCAGCCAAGCTAATTGAATTCCCAATTCGTTTTCTCAGTAACCATTGCATTTTGTGTTACCTCACCCAGTGTTATGATTTATCACAGTTGATTCCAAATCTAACGGGGTTTGTTAGATTAACATTTAACATTAGATTAAGTTCATCTTGAGCTATAACTACAATAGGACATTTCTTCATCTCTGATTTTACAATATCTTACATACTTAATTAAATCACACTGTCTAAAAAATATGTCGAATCCAGAATCCTGGTTTCCATTTGATTTGCTCTGCACAAGGGTGTTGGACGCCTAACTTTTCCAACTACTTGGAAGAAGCCTTTCAGAGGCTTTAGCCCATACTTAAGCTCTTCTCCCTACAGGCTGATAGATTTTCCTTTTTTGTTTTCCGAAAACATCTTTTATCCAGATAGTTTTTGCCAACTATTGTTTTTGGAAGATATTAACTAACGCTGTTAGCTACGCCTTGTTGACAGATTATGAACTTGATGAAGTCATGACCAAATGTGGCAAATTACTATAAGTAATATAATTCCCGAAGGACATCGAATGTGCAAGTATCAAAAAACTCCGTTCCTTTATACTCTAGGTCACTTCTGCTTTTCATTTCTCCTTAAAGAGTAGACTTAGGTTCCGATCTTTGTGTGCTCTTGGTTATGAATTTATCTTCTGCCTCATCAGGCGATTCTGTAGAACTGAATCTTCAATATTAAAAACATATCATACTTGCCTCTTTGACTATAAAAACAAAAATTAGAGTGCCTACCAGGATTCTCAGTTTCAAGTACAATTCCTAGAGGCGCTGAGGGAAGCCTTGAAATGGCTTCACGTATCGCACCTGTAAAAGTAATGTGTAATGAAAATTAATTTCTAAAATGTTCGCATTAAAATAAATTCAAATAAAAAACATGGTTTACACGTGACATAATCCAACATTTAAAAAAAAATCCCTAAAAGAGATCCGTGTAACAATTTCTATGGAAGTTTCTAGCTGATTTTCCAAATTGTGATGTGCATTATGCCAAAAAGTGCAATGAAAGTAAATTTGATAAGATCCATTAAATGTTTTTGTGAAAATGATTTTTTTTAAATTTGTATTTGTTTAACATGTTTTGGTTGTTTTATATAAATGTCATATATTAATTTTGTGTAACACAGAACTTTTCATCAAAGCGATCTTCATTATTATTGCAATCATAATAATAGGGCTGATTATTTTTAAAGGACAGCAATGCATAGTGGGGTCATCTTTCTATTAGAACAGAATATTGACAACTTTGATGCGCACTGATGTTTTTTTCTCTTTTGAAGGAACTATTCTACAACCGCTTGTAAACTAAATGCACCCAAGCTATCGTAAATGCACTCTAAATTTATGGGCCGATAGCTCCGTTCAGGAGGTAAGGAGCAAAATGTGAGGCACATATCTGGAATGCCGTTGGCCAGCTTTAATAATAAATGCACCAGGGGCACGTAGGGACATCCGGGGGCGTGGGCGACGCGTTTACTTCACGCCCCTTATTCTATGAATCTCCATGTATTTAGATGGGCCTGATCGTGATGATGATGAATGACTGAGGGGCACCAAGTATGTTATAAGATTTCAGTCTGTAAGTATATGAAGTAAATTCATTATGAAGCATGTTATATTAACTGCAATTTTATGCTTGCAATTAAAATCGGCAAATTGTCTGAAATTTCCGCGCCTTGGTCAGGCTTGCACTGTGGTTTAAAAAACACTATGGATGTTATTGTTGCAAGTATTCTAGTGAATTCGCCAACAGGATGTATACATTCTATTGCTTTGGCAAAGCAATCTAGAGCATTTTTTATCTACCTTGCTATTATCTCTACGACATTTGTCCAGAATGTCTTGTTTTTACGAATATTTTGGAACTGAATTTAACGTGACGATAGTAGACTTACCACTGGTATAAAAAATGGTTTAAATATGTGTATTTACAGGTGATATTACCGACTTACTAAAAATATCCAACAACCTAAATCAAAAAAATAATTAAAAATTTCGCTTAACATATTAACTGCATATCACATAACAACATTATCAACTCACTTTCTTAAATGTAACAGACAAGTATATAACTATTTTAAATAATATTACCTTAAATATCGTATCAAATGCGTTACCTAAGGTAAACACGCGATTTTGCTGATAGGTTATATGGCTATGTTTCCCATAAAATCCTACATGTTGATAATGATGGAACTAAAGAGTAATATCCTCGTCAAAAGCACTTATTTGTGTTTGCAGGCTACGTAGGCTCAATTTTTAATGCTATACTACCCAACTCCCTACACGTTTTGCGAAGAATATGGTTTATTGTCGCATTTTTGACCTTGGAAATATTACCGATATTATTTTCGATTACATTTTTAGAATATCGCATAACAATATTGTTTACATTTTAACCGTACAAACAATAATTGTTACCCACTTTTTTACTCTTTTCTATTGACCTGTCAGCAATATCGGGTGGAATTTGCTGCGGTATTATATATATATTATCGGTCTGCTATTTGCAGAGCATGCCTGCGACAAATCGAAATAACAGACTGATGAACAACAACAGCATGGTGGTCTGGTACTCCTCGTTTTCCTATTCGTAATAATGGCTCTTTACATAAGTAGTAGATGAAATGATTGCGAGGCGCTGTATGGTAGGTATTTGAGGTTACTTCTTGTTAGTGGCTCCCGCCGCGAAGCGACCTCCCATCCCCTCCGCCCGGCCCCCTCTCTTGGGCCAGGGATACGTATGATTTCTATGAATGAATTGGGAAGAGTACACTATTTTGTACTTGTGATACATTGAAGTGACTATTATTTAATTATTATTATGCGGTTGTGGGCGTATCCTCCCTCTGCCGCAGAGCGGCGGTGGTGGTGGGTGGTGTTGGTGTGGGTGGGTGCATCCCACCGTTAAGGTGGATGCTATTCAAATTGACAATTGGCATTTATTTGAAATGAGAAAATGGGCTTGTGCTTTTAAGCCTTGCCAATTTGGGCGGACATATAAAAAGGAGAAACATTGCGAGAAGTACACTAGTTTGTACATTGAAGTGTATATCATATAGAAACTTGACTGTGAATTAAGTGTTGTGACCTGAATGTGGGTATAGTTAAACGTGTCTAATGCGTGTGGCACTTGTGCATTAGTTTAAAGTAACGAATGTGATGCACACGCGCCGCACTCGTAATAATAATAGCAGATGTGGCAGTGATATTGATTTATTACAGACATCGCAGTAACAAAGACTGCAGTGTATGCTGGTATATCGATGTTGGTCAGTTTTTCGTCCTACGGGCAGTGCGTTACTGGTAACTAACATGTTTATAAACATCATCGAGATTACAAGAAGATCATGATAATGTCCAAGCAAAGACATTATTCAAGAGACATGCTGTATTTATGATTTAAATAAATGTTAACATGATCATGGTTTTCACTATTTTTGTTGTTGGTCACTAAGATTGTTTTCCTTTTTTTTAAATCTGCAGACGATGCAATAATACAATGTGTGGTGGTTGTGTTGTATGGTATTTAGAAATATTTTTGCAGAGTAGTTGCATTTTCGGTCAAATTCAAGAGTGTCCCAAATAGTAGCTTTTCTAATGAAATAAAAATGTTTATACATTAAATGTTCCAAAGCTTGTGGTTTAGAAGAAAATTACTTCAATATTGTTACTATTTGTGCTGTGCAAAAAAAAGCTTTTGTGTTTCATTTCTCAATGTTCTCATGATTTTGCACAGAAGTGTGCATGAAATTCAATGAAATATTTATGTAATGAAGTGAATATTGCAATATGCACAGTTGAATATTATGCATATGATGCATAAACTAAAGTTTGCTTTAAGATTTACTTGTGTTCAGCTCTCTGCTGATGTCCAATTATTTTGGAAACGGCTCATTTGTATCAGCATTTTACCATCGATTCACGGTCCATTTCAGTGTATTCCTGCTTTGGCATTTTAAAACATGTAGACATACTCACATTATCAAACATACATTACGTACAAGCCAATTGACATTAAAATGTTTTCAATTATGTTTATTTGTCTTTTTAACAGACCAATGACATCAATAAGATGTCTCTAAAAACCCCAAAAAGGGAAAAAAGATGCAGATATGGATATCCAAACTTTTCAAATGCTTCACTTTTTGACAAGATTTCAATTTTGCACAAGTGTACGGAGGTAAAACATTTATGTTTATTATACAAATTACATATATACACTCAAACATTTGGCTAACATTTTGGCATGCATGCTCTATTCTTATGTATAATATACATTGTATGCATAAACATGCCATGAAATTAATGTTATGCTTATAGTTACTATATTTTTTTTAATGCAAATGATTTTATTCGAATAATAATTAGTATCCAAAAGTCCGATTATGCAAAGACAAATTAATCAAGTTCATACATTTAACCCAAAAGATTCACATTTTGATAATTTTACCGAAAAGCAGCTTTTCGTGAAATACTTAAAAATGCCATCAATATTTCACGACCATGTATATTTATTGACAGCTCTGTAATAACGTCATCTAGCATTTTGTTCAAAAGAAGCAATATTTCATATATCACCCGCGGTAATTATTTTACATTTAGACTCTTTTGATGCAACTAGAAAACAGCAAAAATATAAAAGGATAGTTTTTCCATTTTAAACTTCATAGTCGTTTTTCTGAGTTTGATGGGAAATGGTCCTTCTAATGCTGCCGTGTGTGATACAAAAAGTAAAATTTGAAAGAAAAATAAACTTTTGGTTTGAGTTTTCAATAAACTGTGCCTGACAAAAACAACAAAAACAAAAATGCCAACAACATACTGGTATGTCCTATTATTAAAAAACATTTTTGTATATAAACTTTGTTCTTTATTGCAATCATACTTTTCGTTTTAGCCCAACAGCTTGGAACATTATTCCGGGATTGGCTGACATGCAAAATGACGTGGACAATGCATCAAACTGTAACTAAAGCAAACAATGCTAAATAATAACGTTGTATATTTTTTGATGTCATTTGATTTTGGTTTTTTCATTTAGGAAAGGAGATTTTTTTCTCGGGCAACTAGTATGCAACACCAGCAAGTAGAAAATGTGACTGTGTATCAAAGTGCAATTAGAGGTGGTTTAATGTCATATAGTTCGTTTTTGTAAGTTAGGAACCAAGAAAAACATAGCAAGCTACATTTTGAAACTTTAGACACTTTTCTATTTTTGGCTAAATTAAACCACCAAAAAGTGGTCTTGTACAACGAGATAGCGACATAAGTACTTTGACAAAGTTGTAGTACTCGGTGAGAGCTTTCGATTGATATGTGATGCATTACTGACGGCCATTTAGCCCAGGCCCCATGTAAATGGAATAAGGTCCTTTCTTGATAGGTATACAAGGATAGGTTTTCAGTAGAAATATTTTATCAGTTTTAGTCAGCTTTTTATTTCTTAAAAAAAGGTCAAAGTAAATCGAATGGAAGTTGGGCCGACAATGACTGTAGACGAAATGCTTGAATGACTTCAATTTTTTTTCTATTTATTTATTATTCTGATCAAACTGCATGAATACAAGTTTCAATGCTCAATAAAAACTCAAGTCAATATATATATATATATACTATATATACTTGGAGTCTATCTTAGTTAATTTTTTGCAGATACATCCCAAAAAATTGTCTGGGTAGAATTTTGCTAGAATAATTAGAAGTGTTTATGTAAATCATGTTTTCTTATTAATATTTGAATTTTGTTGACGAGCTGAACTGTTGTTAAAATCTGAAAACCAATGAAAATTGATATATAAATGTATGTGATAAAATTTGTTTCATGTTCAAATACGACTAACTCTTTTGAACCTTTTTTGACTTACGTTCCCTAACAAAGAATAGGTAATAGTAAATTTGTTCCATCCTCGAATATTGACATCCTGACATACATATATCAATCCAATGTCTTGAAATATATTGTTTTAATACGTTTTTACCTACTTTACAATATTATTTATTCATGTTAGCCGGATTTTTTAAATTAGGCCACCTAAACTGCCATGCAAATCAACCACCAAATTAACTTGTATAGAATTTTTTATAGTTATTTACTACGGTTTTAAACTCAAACACTATCATTGTCCCTAACACCATGATGAAGTAGAATTGTTGTGTCCCTTTTTGCTATATTTTTGATATTCGATATTTTATTCAAATGAGTACCTTTTGTGTGATATACTGGGTTTTTCCATTGACCATTTTTATTATAAATATAACTGATCGCGAGTATTTTTCAAAACACTCATCTGCTGCCTATACGACAATCATAATAACGAATCGTTACTTTTGAACTAACATTTTGTGTAGTGGAGCGTGAAATGTAACTTCGGAGTTTTTTATAATAAACTCTCATTTACCCGATGAGAGTTCAATACTCGGAAATTACTCTTTAAATTTTTAAAGTATCTAAAATTTAACCTTGTATTTCATATATTTTCAAAATAAACGCTCATAATTCCTGAACTATCTTACCCATCATATTTTTTTTAAATAAACTAACAGAATAATTCAAAGAATGACAGAATTTAAACTATTATTATGTTTTCCACAATTTGCTTGTTTAAAACCAGTAAACTTGATATAACCTTGTTCAATTCTTTATCAAAAATGAACTCTGAACTGAATTACTATTTAGATTGAGAATAGTTTGCACGCAGTAGTGGTAACCCAAGTTATCATTGCTCACCCAACGTCACACCATTCGAGGAAGACAGGGACTTCTACCCTACTGACTTTTAGGATAGACAAGATTTAGGATTATAGTCAATTATAATGTGAGTGTGTCTTGCGTCATCGAACTTATTTTATAAAGACCGAGAATAAGAAATTAAAAGCACACAATGCTCAAAAAACTGGCCCGAGCCAAACACAAAGTCAACATTCCGTCACCTTATCCAATATGGAGATCAAATTTCTTGTTGTGCATTCAATTAAACAAACAAAACTGAAAATTCTATTCTAGTTGGAGTCAGCTTTACAGAAGAAAATATTATTTTTCTCGCCGCATGTAAATATACGTAAGTATTGATATGGCTTGAATGATAAATCCAGCGATAAAGACTTTCTGGTGAGCTTGGTAATAGCAAGCTGCAATGACGAATGCATTTATGTGGGGTCGGTATAATAGAGTCGAATAGGTCTTAGTGCATAACCAGATTAGAAGATTTTTAATTGTAGAAATTTGTTAGTCGGCCTAAAAATTATTGTTGACATTTTAGTAACGAAATCGGTTAAGTAGAATTTTTTAGACGAAATCAAATTGACATTCATTTTGTAGACTTTTACTAATCGAATATAGTTGGAAAAAGTCTAATTTCATTTTTTGTCAGTACAAAGCCCAATCGAACATAACTTTACTTAAAACAACCCAACACTCCCATGAGTACTAAATCTAACCTAACCTAACTAAACACAACCCAACACTCTCATCCGTACTACGTATATTTGTTTCTTGTCGATTAAAAAAGTCAACAATATGAATAAGATAATAAGTCGATTAAGATGAAGATATACTAAGAAGCAGTCGACTCTATTATTGCGTCCCATTTGTGGGCTGTGATATTATACTATGCTTCGAGATCAGAAATTTAATAAATCATGACCTGGATTGTTATCGATTTTCTAAATATTTACTTTTTGATATCAAATTGGAAAATTACCCAAAGACTAGAGAGTACATACATGTTTTCAGCTATGATTGCTATTACAATGGGTTTATTCATCTTGCAGTGCACCAGCATTATATAAAGGATCTTGAAATGTAATTAATTACATCAGTTTATCAAAGGATGTGCTTACGTGAACGTTCAACATTGGTGGAGAAATTGTTACTGTGTTTTTATTCTCACTTCAACACCAATATGTTTTGAACTCATTTTCGTAACTCGACAAAATTTGAAAAGATTCGATTTATTTTTCAAAAGTGCTTCCGAGTCCTTGTTGTGTTTTTAATTTTAATTAATCATTTTCAGTTTATTTATCATTAAAAAGTTGGATTCCAGTTTGGAAGACGGGTTAAAAATTAAACCCCGACTAAAGGTAAGAACTTAAAAGAATTTATAATTAATATTTCTATATTTCCTTTACATTACATAATACTCATTTATTATCAACTTTGATATTTTATGCTTTCAAATGCTTATAAGGGACATCATGATATATTTATCTTTTTCCTATTTATTCATTTTTTAAAGCTACCAACAATGCAAAGCAAGTAAAATACATTATAGCACTAAAGTATAGCAAATGAAACTGACACTTTTTCACCAACTTTCTATTGTTTTCCTCGCAACCAAGCAGAAGTTCATGACTAGAAAATTCACATAAATGCCAGTAATCACAAATGACTTTTTTGTTTAAAAAAATCAATTTATGTTTATTTGAACTTTGAGAATAGTACTTGAAATGTTTCCTTGTGTGTAATTTGTTCCAAAACAGGTTGTAGGGATGACAGTGGTAGAACTCAAATTTAAAGTGGTCAAACCAATATCGAATATAAGCTTACCAGTTACACAAGTATACGCTTCTATAATGATTTTATGACAATTTGTCAACCATGGCCTACGTCTGAGCTGTTTAAATTGTAACGGTATTTTTTTTTGAAGCGAATTAAATTTTAATTCAAACTAACTGCATAACGATGCATGTGTGAATTAGACCAATTTCTTTTTACATGCCAAAGATATGTAACTATTTGTATAAAAAAATGCAAATTTTGAAAGCCATTTTCTGCGCTTAGATAATAATATCAGCAAGGTTTTAACCAACAATCAGGACAATCTAGAAACCTTCTACTATAAGTATCATGTTTCACTTTTTGCGCATAACAGTGCTGTTTTTTGTAAAATCGAGCTTGCAAATTGCAATTCTGAATTACGCGAGCACTATTAAGAATTTTATTGCAACAAGGGACCATTCGCATTTTTAATCCGTTGATTTTTTTTCTTAACGTAAATACGCTAGAAACTTTGTAGCCGCCACCAAACTTAATTTAAATATCTAACATTTTTGAATTACGTATTGTCGGTAGTAATGTTTAATGTGAGCACAGGTTGGCGTATATACACTACTAAAATGAGGAAATAAGCTTTAAAGTATGAATTACGAAGAATTTAAACTGTAATTAATTAGCCAAGTTTCCTACAATGGATTTTTTTTGAATTTGCACAGAGATTGCAAGTTATATAGAAGTTTAGTAGTATGGTCATTCAAAATACACTGGGCAAAATAGCACGATATCAGACCCACGATATTTTGAAAAACACTTTTTACGTAAAAACCTAGTTTGTTTTTCGGTTTCCTATGTTAAGATTTGACGGTAGTTTGATTGACCATATAACTAAAGCTCTACGTATAATGCAATTTCTGTTCAATTATTCATTTTAAATCTTTGTAAATCTTTCATATTTTAACGCTTAAAAATATTGATTAGTACGTTTTAAGATAATAAATGTTCATTGATTTTAACTACAGCTTTTATTTATTGGAAATTTTATGACTCAAAAACCACATGGTAGAATCTTGATGAAAAATTCGACCTGAAAAAGTATTTAAAAGGTTACAAAAACCTGCCACAGCGTTTCAAAAATTAGTAATTTATCAATATATACGCTTTTTTATTAAAACCAATTATATCTATTCCAACGATTACTTTGGAAAGAGCGTATTTATTAAGACAAATATAAAAATACCATTTTAGTCAAAAAAAACTTGTTTCTTAAATTCTCATGTTGTTGTTTTTTATTTTGGATTTTTTAAGAGCTTATATTATGAAAGTTCAATACTTTATACACAAAAAAAGCTTTTTCTGTCTGTGAAAAAATCAAGAACTACCATGGGAAAATTAAAATAACTAATTTTAAAGTTTTTAATATACGTAGCGTATTTATAGTAAGCCACATCAGTCTAGTCCCAAGTGTATATATACATACATACATATACGGACACTTTCAGAAAGAATGAAACTGATTTGTTTTAAGACAGACTAGTAGTAAATATATGTTTGCGTACATTTCACTAAAAACCAACGTATTATTTTCTACTATTCTGTCTACGGACAGGACAGGTTTCAGTTACCATTTTGAAACCTTAGTAATATGTCGAATTTCCCTGAAAATATATAAAAAAAATTACCGTGATATGTTTAGATATAAAATTTCGATATACGATTCCTTTAAATTTTATATCTTCAAAATCAATCAACAAATTATGAAACTTTTTTTGCCAGAAAATCTAGAATTTTTATAATGACAACCTATAATTACATTAGCATTCGGACAATAGCGAATAAGTTGTTCAGAATGCTAAGCTCTATACTAAACACCATGCTTACTATAATTTAAATGCTAAACCACTATCTAAATCCTAATGCGAACTCCCATGCTAAATCTCATGCTAAATTTGAATCCTTAACCAAATGCTAAATGTCCCAGACACCATTTTAATTAACGTTACAAGCTAAACTCAATTCCAAATGCTTTACCGGACGGTATATTACAAACGTACAAATTGGATTCAGTATGCATCAGAAGTTTCCAGAAGTTCAGTAAAATCCTGATTCAAATAATTTGGAAAGTATTGTGTATTCGTCACTGCTTTGATCTTATTATATCGTTATTAGATCACCTCAGTAAAAAGTATATTATATTTGCCTGTTAGTACGTTCCCTGTTGTAATTTGACAAGTTATGAAATATAAATGGTACTGCGTTTTGTCAATTTACTCGTTTCCAGTCACGATGAAACGGTCGAATCCTTCAGGTTCAAAGCCAAACGGCGAAGGTTCACCTCCACAGAAGAACAAAACTAATTCCATATCAAATCAGGTACTTATTATATCTCAAGTATAATTTCAAATTTTTAATTATAAAAATTGACAAAATGATCACACCTTTATTAATCTCCAATAATCCACACGTGTCTTTCTTAGAACCCTCCGATGTTGCACTCAGTTAGCCCAAAGTCTGCAAAAATTCTAAAACAAATCGACCAACAAGGATTCACCGACGATTTTCTCCGGTCGGGTATATTTACAGCAAAGGTTCTCGGTTCCGAGGATTTAGTATACACGACGATTTTAGAATACATTCGTAACAGCCAGCCACACATACAATTCAACGTCTACCTGGAAAATGTTTTAGAAATAAGCCGAGCATCCGCTCCCACTCAAACCCATTTTTTACACGAAAGCTCTCCACAACTTACCGTGATGCTCTGGCACGGAACTAAACCCAAAAATATGGCTGGTATCATAAGAAATGGATTCATCTGCCCAACGGATGGTGCTCAAATGTTTGGACAAGGGATATACTTTGCGGACAGAGTTTCTAAAAGTGCTCGTTTTTGTAATCCATGCAAACCTTCGACACCCGTAAGGGCTGATGTGGGATACTTGTTCTTGTGCGAAGTAGATGTTGGAGAGTGCTACATTGCCCAGGACTCTGACCCAACATATACGTCGGTGCCAACAGAAACTCGGAGTGATGGAAGCGTGAAAACATTTGATAGTCTCAAGTGCACTGGACTATTAATTCCTGATGTGGAATACCAACGGGAAATTGATGGGGTGGTATGGCCTTTAGGAGCAACTGTGGTAAATGATGAGTATGATACCTATGGATTGAACTACAATGAGTATGTTGTATATGACCCAAGACAAATTAGGATTAAGTATTTAGTTCAGGTGATTTTTGGTTAGAAATAACATTGATAGTACAAACCTATAAAAACTGTTTCCAAAAATTTGACGTAGGATATGCAGAGCTGTGGAGTAGCTATGACTATTCATATATACCACTGTAAAGATATTACAGAATCAACCCGTATTTATGAGCAATCATTTACTGTTATTTCCACAAATGCATGTAATTTTTCAATGATTAGCATGCATAATATATCATTAGATACTGCTACTCAAAATGTAAAACGAATTAGCTGAATTGATGGATTACGAAAAAGTTATGCGAGCTCCAAAGTGGGCAATTCGAATTTCCTGAAAATATAAGATTTATACAGGTAAATTCGAATTTCAACAATTCAGACTTCTCCATCAGCCAATGTCCAAACCCGGATACTTTCTGTGGTAGAAGTAAAGACCCATATACAAGCACTGATGAAGTCAATAGTTATCTCTGATGCATTTTGGTGAGCAGGCTTGAAAAGTTTGAAATTCGAATTTCGGCGTTTTTTACACTGTAATTTCCAATTTCAAAATTTCCATGCCTGCTTACCAAAATGTGTTAGAGATTTATAACCATTGACTTCATCAGTACTTGTATATGGGTCTTTACTTCTACCACAGAAAGTATCCGGGTTTGTACTTTCGAAATTTGGCTGATGGAAAAGTCTGAATTGTTGAAATTCGAATCTTCCCTAATAAATCTTGTATTTTCAGGAAATTCGAATTGTCCACTTTGGAGCTCGCATAACTTTTTCGTAATCCATCAATTCAGCTAATTCTTTTTACATTCTGAGTAGCGGTATCTAACGATATATTATGCATGCTAATCACTGAAAAATTACATGCATTTGTGGAAATAAGAGTAAATGATTGCTCATAAATACGGGTTGAACTACAATGAGTATGTTGTATATGACCCGAGACAAATTAGGATTAAGTATTTAGTTCAGGTGATTTTTGGTTAGTAATAACATTGATAGTACAAACCGATAGACACTGGTTTCAAAAATTGTTGTTGGGTATGCAGAGCAGCAGAGTAGCTGTGACTATTTATTCACATATATAGATGATGAACGCAATTAGGTTACAACTTTCAGAAGTCATATTACAGAATTTCTGTCTATGAAAGAGTTGTTTTAGTTTGTAAATGACGAGATATTCATGTAACATGTATGCTTCATCACTTATTTTTTTGGAAAGATTTAAAACATACTTAATCTGTTGTATTTAGTGGTAAATAATAATTAAAAAAATATAGTTGACCCAATCGACCCCATACGAGGGGGCTAGGGCACATTTAATTTCAAAACATGACTTCAAAAATCGCCCCTCCCGCCAAAACGGTTATATGTTTTAACTTATTTCTTTTTGATTCTGAGCGATAAATATTGGTTCTATTTAGCCCTTTTTAGTATTTTTCAAAATTCGTAACCAATTTTGAGAAATGTTGAATCAAAGAATGGGATTTTTTACAGCGTACTTAAAAGTCTGAAAACATCACCATTCTTTGATTCAATATTTCTCAAAACGGTTACTTATTTTGAAAAAAAAACTAAAAAGGACTAAATAGAACCATTATTTATCTCTCAGAATCAAAAAGATTTAAGTTAAAATATAGAACCATTTTGGCAGGAGGCGCGACTGTCATGTTTTGAAATTAAATGTGCCCTAGCCCCCTCATATGGGGTCGATTGGGTCAACTATATTTCATAAATTATTATTTAACACCAAATACATCAGATTAAGTATGTTTCAAATCTTTCCAAAAAATAAGTGATGAAGCATACATGTTACATGAATATCTCGTCAAATATATCAATCTGGTAAAGGATTATCAATAAGCAAAACAAGTTTTGGCGATTTTTTAAACATAAATCTTAATTTGTCTTAAGTTTGGCCTAAAATCTAGAGCATTAGATGAACAAAAAATTTACACAATAATTATGTGTAAAGTTATGACAAAATGTTGTTTGAATATAAATAATTCTTATTCTTGTGAATTTACTAATTATATTTTTATGATATAAGTCTCAATCTATGTTTCAGGAGTTCACGTGAGAAATCCTAAAATTATAAATTAATGCATTTTTTAAACAGGGACATAATTACGTAAAATCTATGGCTAATAGGAATCGGATCAAATTGTATTTACGTAAATATTGTATGTGAACTCAAAAATATGTTTTTAGACTGCATAACGAAATGGTTATGTTAGATTTAACTTTACACTATTTTCATTTATTTGAAGTTTAAAACTTCCAAAAAAGTTATATTCAATGTTATGATTATGAGGTGTTAAAAAATGTACATTTTTAAGCCGTCATATTCTTCTTTTTTCATTTTTAAATAAGTTTGCATTTAAATAAATTCAAAATACAAAACCACTTCAAAAAACACGTTGTACTTGAACTACTATTCATTTTCAAATAGCTACCTTGCTTACTTCCACTGTTGGACTTGGGTATCAGGTTTTTATTTCAAGACAATAATAGTTTGCTATTGCTATAGCTATATCTTTACTGGAACACAAGTTAGAGCAAGTTTCGAAATTTTAAATTCCCCTAAAATCAGCAAGTTTTTATGATACGAAATCATTTAAATTTAAGTAAACTAAGTTCTTAAAACCTAACTATAAACATTTTGTCATTTTTATTATATACCGGAACAACCGATTTAAATATAATTCCAAACAAGATCGCAAACGTGTGTTCTTTTTTATTCAACATACACAATCGCAGTCATTGATAAATATAAAATATGATAGTGTGAAATAGTTGCTCCAGAAAAATGGTGAAACTTTTATTGACTTGATTGATTATAATTTAATTTAACTCGTCATCTTTAACAACATGCAAATTGATACATGTCCATAATATTTACAATTAAACAAATATTTCCCAAAACAGTAAACGAAATATACTGGAAGTAAACACGTATTTATATACGGTATCATATCAACAAATTTACAGATACATTTAGTAATATAGTACATTGTAAACAAAACCTCAACACCTTTTTTTTGAACACTGATTACCTTCCTTTTTATACCTTTGCTTACCCAAAAATTTGCCAAGCATATATATATATATATATATTAGATTACGCATAGCTTCAATAATTTAAACTAAACATTCTTTTGCACTAATGCATATTCTTTTTAATATGTTCAAAAAATTTCAAAGTACATACCCTAATTGCATAATTATATGTTTAACAGCGCAGTTTTACTATACCCTATTTCACATGGCGTACCTGATATAAATAGAAACAAAAATTATATACAATTGCACCGACCTGCTTACGTACATAATTTCAATGGACAACGACAACCTTGCCTTCAAATCCCACAATAATGTAAACCAACATTTTGCTTAACTACATACAACATTCTTTTTCCAGTTTTTATATATACACCCTTAAACAATTAGTTCCCAAACATTTGCCAACATATTTTTAGTTTCTTAGTTTTCGTTCATAACACCATTTCATATATCATGGTCGCTGATACCTAGACAAAAAATATTCCCGCTTTTTCTACATTCGTAATTTTTTCCTGTAGTTCCAGTAATCTTGAATAGTTTCCAAAGCCTCGTAACCCCAGATTTCACCAAATTCTTTTCCCTCAAAGTAGGTGCAAATATCATATAAGTACTTTTGCAGATTATCCTCTGGAATGTAGGGATTTATGTACCACTTCTTGACTACCGCCTCCAGCACATACTAAATGGGTATTTTTTCTTCTGCAGTCCTTGCACTTGCAGAATTTTTCTCTTTATTAAAATCGATACAGCCCAATAGGCGTAATTTTTACCAATATCAACACCTGTATAAAATTGACGGTCAAAATACTTTCAATGTTGTTTTCCTTCTCTCATTACCAGTCCACTATATTTAATATTTAATCAATCGCATCGCAAACACTCACTTGAGTTGATAAACAAGTAACGCTTATCAGAAACATAAACTTGTGCATGGCCATCAGCCATTTTTAAGTATCAAAAATATATTTTTTAATCAAACCAAATTCCTGACGTACCTTTTATCGTTTGACGTTTACACGATATGTTAATGCTCTTTCCTCGTAATAACTTGAATGCTTAAATTTCACGTTCTATTAAAGACTCAAGATTTTACTTAAGTAAAGTTTTTTAATTAAAAACCGATTTAATAAATTTTACATACAATTTACATTTCATAGTTACGATATTGTGCTAACTCAGCATGGTAAGCCTTTACAAATGTACTTTTAATTGTCCAAAATATGCATACAACTCTGTATTCACTGCCTTTTTCCTGCAAGTTCAGATGCATATAAACACACAAGTTTAAATGTAAACACCTACAAGAATATAACCTACTTGTCAAAATATAATTTCTCACATCTAACAAAACATAACCTGTATTATGTGCCACCGCCTTGACTCGAAACTAAATTTACTCAGCTCGAGCATATCCTAGACAAACAACGACGACTCATTTCTATACTGAATCGACAGAATCACAAACAATACATATGTTATTATTCATTAATAATTGCAACTCTCATACATACAAATGCAACAACGATTCCCTCCTCTGTCAACGATTCGTTATATTTATGGATTTATTTAAAGCTTTACTACATTACCTATTTATGTAGAACAGGTTTAGTAATGCAATTTAGATTCCAGTTCGTACTATAACAAGTACACCATTTCATATCATTTTAGAAACGAACCATAAAGTCCTTGTTTTTTGTAAACCATGTCAAGAGTTTTTGACATGACAGACATGTAAACCATGGCTGTGTAATAATAAGAATCAAGATCGTTATAAACATTACACACAAAACAGTATGCCAACGATAACTTACATTGATTTAAATAACACTTGACCAATCAACGGTACGCTTTATATAAATTATATATATGTATGAATCGTAATAAATGCTGGGCAGTAATTAGAATTTGCGTGAGCGTAGCTAACACTGTATTTTGATTGTAAGTCTTATACTCATTGTCAATGAGCGACTGAATATTTGATTTACTTAAAATAAAATAAAACAAAGCTTTGAAAATAATATTGAAGAGAGTTTCCCTATTCAATGAGGATCCATGAAACAGGAATAAATCGAGTAGATTCAATGAACAGGGGTATTTATAATCTCTGTGGACAAGAGATTGTACACGATAGTAAATAGGCATACAAATTTCACACAAAAAATATTAAGGCCAAATTGTCCAGGAATAAACTTAAAAATAAGGTCATTACTTTTTCACTCGATTTTGGGAAAAGAGAAATGAAAAGTATTCTAAATATAATACATTCGTAATAAAAGGAGAATGAACGTCAACAGACCACATGCAGTAAGTTGACCGACAAAAGACATGAGCATGCGTGAAAATGGATTAAACCACAAAAAGAATGCAACATGCAGCTTAGGTGCAGTTTCCCTTTTGTTACATGCGTAAACAGTAAGTAGGGCGAAGGACAGTAAAGACAGTAAACTTAAAAGAATGAGAAAGGGAAAATGCGTCATTCTAAAGATACATTTTTTAAGACTACTTTCCAGCGCATGACAAGGACAAGGATAATCCTTTGGTCATCTTATTCTAAGATGCGCCAAAGGCCAAAGGACAGTCTTTGGCTGGAGATCAAGATGACAAGATAATAAATAAAAGTGGTGCTCACGCATTGGATTATGCAAGTAATATTAATACTATATTTAGTAAGTTATTTTAATTGTGACACCGCTTCCATTTTGATGATATACATTTAAGCATATATGCATACATTTCCTTTTTAAGTCTTCAAGTATCGTTCATAAATACGTACTTGTTTCAAACTTTTCAACCTTAACGGTTGTGGAACTAAAGCAACCCAATCCTCGTTTTGTAGGTTGCAATTCCTATTATAATAAAAAAATATATATCCATTGAATTTTAGTTATGAATAAATAAATTAATCAATTTCTTACCGTCGCTACACTGTTATTTATAAGTCCAGTTTTCATAGGCACAAGTTGTGTGTATGACTGTCCTTTTTTAATAGTGATGGTGTGATTTCCCAACACATAAATGCAAACTGTCAAAGAGCCTCCATAATTAGAATCTTACAATAAAACATACAAATACTTCTTAGTAAGGAATGTCATTTAAATCAAAATATTTGTATATGCATTTATTCATACCGATAACTCCTCCAAGAATGGTAATTTCTCTCGCTGCAAATGATGATCGAAACTTAAGCAAACCTCCATAACCAGACGGAAGTTCCACATAAACATCCACGTCAATTCTTGTAACAGTTTTGGGTTGGGCTGTTATGGTTTAAGGGCTGAAATTAACAAAAAAACAAAGAATAGATGAAAGATTTTGTAACCGTTTCTGTTAAAAAGTTCTGATTCTAAATTAACATGTCAAATCAAATGCTGCACTTCTTTTCGTAGCACGATAATGGAATGACTCCATTCTTTCCGAGAAAAACATTCATCGCAGGATAGGATTGTGTTTTGATAGAAAGATCCATTTAAAAACAGTTAAATACCTTGTACTTTAGTTAATGTCGTAAATTGAAGTGATATTTGTAGGTTTTGGGCTCAAGGCTTTAATACTTTATGAAAATAGTAGGCAATAATAATAATAATACAAAAGTTAATATGAGAACATAAACCGAAAACATTAGCTTTTTTTGATGTCATGTCATAGTTATCTCAACTTGCAACTTGTAAACTTAGAAAAAATTCATTTGTCAACTTTACACTTTCTAGCTAAAATACCTACTTGAACAGTTTCATTGAATTTTAAAATGTAGGAGTTCTTTGTTCTGTTATTCTAATAAATTATAATATACACACAATACCGAAATGAATTTTACACATTATACTTTTTTACACCTGTCAAGCAACATACCTACCGGAGTTTTGTTTTTTGTTTTTCTATACATCACTCGGTTCAATGAGCTAGATGCTGCTTCTAAACAATGTTATCGTTGCTTTTTCACAATTAAATTTCACGACACAGTCCTTTTGTGCTTCCCACCATGCGAACGCCATGTCTATAATCAGTATCTGCTGGTGTTTAGAGTGAGCCGTGGTTTGGAAGGAATAATACCCAACATTGCATGTCAAAAAATATACGTTGTATATAAAGTATGCTGGATCTGAAAGTTTATTTTTAGCACTTTCCTAAATTTTCAGAAATGTATATTGGATCAAACTCATTCATTAAATTCCCGAATAATTTTGCAATAAATTTGGCAATTCGTCCATCATCTTTTATAATAGCACTAACAAAAACATCTGTTCCAAATTATACCTTAATTGGTTCTTATGCATTGCGCAGAAAAATCGCCATAATGCATTAGAAAATGCAATCAACCCAACAAACAAACCTTGAAAAATAAATGAATCAGTGTACCGCATGAACCTTTGAACATTTGCAACATTTGAACTAAAGTCCAGCACTAAGTCAACTACCAATTGTTTATTTAACGATTGGATTGCATAACGTGCAGCCAAAACTCCTTCATTTATACGATAACCTACGGCGAAAACATCACAAATTGCTCTTGTTTGTTGTGTATTACAGGGGGCACAAGTATCCAGCATTAATGTACACGCAATACTTCCTAATATGGGGACGTGTTTACTTTGAGAGTCATCATTTCCAGTGTCAGTTTTTGGCAATCGCCGTCGAATCCTTTAATTTTAGTAGGACAGTGTTATTTTGCACCTGTCACGGTGTGCAAAATACTGCTTGTGGGTTCACGTACCTCATCTACCCAATATATAGTCGGAGACACGACGTTACGAATTTAAGAAGAGAGGTATGATTCGTAGACAGAAAAGAAGAAGAGCTGATGCGTTTCTACTCATTTCTACTGCTAAATCCGAAGTACAGGAGATGGATTCCAGAATGATTTTACGTTATCTTCTAAAAGCTTACCGCGGAAATCCCTAAAGCAATATTTACCAAATACATTCGTAGTAATCTCCCTAAAAAATCGTACAAGGTTAGGAAAAACACTGAAATTTTGTTGTTCGAAACCACAACTGTTTGCGATGTGATTGATAAATATGTTCAAAAGATTTTAGGAAGGAAAACGTTTTTAAAGAAAACGACTCAGAATAAATTTAACTAATGAAATGATTAAAATGTGCGGATAAACGATAACTGTTCATTAATTTACCAGCACACTTGTAGAAATAAATTGAATGCATTAGATTAGAATTAAATAGTGTAGAATTAGAGAAGTTTATGTGTGGAGTTAAAGGAAAAATCAAAGGTCGCACAAATATTGTTACAAATTACAAGAGACGTACAGCCTTGTTGGCTGACAAGTAAGAAAGTAAGTAAGTGAGTAAGAATGTGCCGGAGGTAAAGTACATTATTGCACACAGAGACAGTCAAGGGTAAGGTTAAGGAAAAGACAAATACAAGAAAAGGAAATGCTTCCACAACATCGATGATGTGTCAAGCACACGGCTTCTTCCTCGTGTGCACTATGTAATTATAATATAAACAATAATACAATTTAAATTGGTATAAGAATTGGTACATTAAGTTGATCAAAGCTCAATGAAAGACAAAGCTCATCATGTTCTGAACAACAACTCCTGCTATAAATGACTACTGCTATAAAATAGATATAGGAAACGAAACCAGGTGAACAAAATATCAATTCTAAGAAACAAGTCATGTCAAGCCATGAAGAAAACACTAAGGTAAATCTAAATGATGACAACACATGCCATGTAATGACATGTAATCTGAATCTGATATCGACATCTGTAATACATGTAACCTATAAAAGACCATTACTCAACAACTATTGAGCTTAAAACCATGGCGTCTTGTCAAAGTTTGATCACAACACGTTTATCTATTGATTGGTATAATTCAACAAGAGTGTCAACTTCAGAGAAAAGTTGACATATAGTTGACTTCATGGCATATAGTCATATTGTATCAGATGTGTCGTTATTATCACGTAAGCCATAGGACTCAAGACAAATAGAATAGACAAATTCTAGCCCTATTAACATACTTTACCCACTGGTAGAACCTGAATTAGTTATTTCTGGGTATTGGTATTAGTTATTGATGTTAGTACTATAAGAATGTTTAAAAAAACTGTAAGCATGTGATTTCTAATAGTGGCAGCTGACTTGCTTCACCGACTGCTCATAGTGCTGTCTCAAGACGACACAGAATGTCAGATGCAATGTGCCGGAATTTGAGTAACGGCAAACGTGAGCCAGCCAACTCTAATAAAAGTCTGCATGACTACGCTTACAATTCATTTGATTCCTGTTACACAGATCAGCTGCTGATTCTTGACACTTCAAAATTAAGTAGCAAAAGAATTAGAAACTACAAAATATAATGTTGACACCTGAGTTAAACTTGTGTGGGTACTCAATATTTATCAAGACGTTGACACATTGTGCAGCCCAAACGTACAGTGATATCAGATCTGCTCTACATTTAAGTTAGAGTACCAGATATTACAAGAAGTTGACACGAAACGTCAACCAAGAACAACGAATATGGATAAATTTATAAATTATCGATATAAATTCAATGTTAAAGTGTTGACACCCCAATTCGCATTTCCAAATACGGGTCAAGTTCCTACAAGAATATTTTCCTTAGACAGAGTAAGAACGGGTCGTTATATTTAGAAATTGAAAGTGCCTGTATTGTTTCAATGAGTGCCAAATCAATTAATTAAATATAAGCAAAAGCAACTTTTATGATTTGTAGTTATAAGAACATCTACAAAGCCTTTTTTCCAATATTTACAATTTACAATTAATTTTCACTCAGGACTACTCCATACTTTACGTCGAGGGTCTCTACACCCCAAGTGAAATGGCCCATCATTTGAGGGACAGCAATTATTGGTGAAATTAAATAAAGATGCTGAGAGCTACTACGTACTTAGAAACCACCGGATGACCGGTTTCGATTAAAATTTATTCATCGTCAGATCCTGAGTTTCTGGGAAATATATTAAAATTATCGTAGATTACACTTTACATTCTTATGCGTTGTTCAGTTGCCTTGTAAAATCGGAGAATTTACTTTAAATTATTTTAGTTTACACATTTTACAGGGATGCTTGCAAAGTGAATTTGTGAAGTTTTGTTTTTGTTTCACAATCTATTTAAAAAAATGGTTGTATTGAAATTAACGAAAAAAATACAGTTTTACAATGTTCAATGAATTGTTTATATGAACAACAGTTGGCCAATTATTCCACTCATCCCAAAAAATAGCAATTCCCATAAATAGAATGCAAGGTAAGATGGTGATATAGTGTAATGGACGACTTATTCTTTTCTATGCAGGTATTCTTACTAGACGTGGCAAGTAGTGACGCAAAGTATAATGAATGGATGAAAACCTCAATTATAAATACATTTAAATTTAACTTAAAACATTTATTCGGGAAGGTTTCAGCAATTAAACAAATTATTAGTCAATTTTATATCGACAATCATGAAAAAATTTCAGACGCAATTCTTAACGTTTTACATACCTGATTAGATTGATTAAACATGATTGATTACAATATCAACACAATTATAATAATAACACTTCGTACGTTGTCTGATTTACAGCAACCGCTTCTGTATCAAGCATGTTATTTGATATGGGAATAAATTCTTGCAAAATTCCATCAAATACAATAAATATTTTTGCAATTTATGTTATGACAAGAAACCTACAATATTTATGACAAGAAACCTTCCACCTACACAGAAATTTGCCAGTCATCTCGTTTCAGCCAAAAAAATATTCGTATTTTAAACAGTTGGTGCTGTGGTAAAAAAAACCCAGCTGGTGCTCTTCTTTTACATGATTTTGAAGCAGCTACGGAGAAAATACATTTCGATAGCGGAAAACCAAGTTAGAGTACAATACCATCATCCTGTTGCTTATTGCTGGAAGTGCTTGTCACATGACGGAAGCTTGCAAATTCCGTCCCAAATTTGCTGGAAAATGGTAATGATGATGTTAAAACAAGAGTTATAAGCTAGCTAAATATTGAAAGACCTAAAAGTAAGACTTAAACAAATCGATAGTTTCCAAGAAATTGCAAAAAAGAAATGAAATTTTCCATTTATGACGCCAAAAGGTCTTTACAAAGTCAAAATGTTCAGTGGCGTTTACAGTGAAAGAAATTGATGCTGTCAAGATCGCAAGGCATCAGTACTACACAGCATTCGCATTTGAAGGATTATCCGATGTTCTCTGCAACATCAGATCGAAAACTACACGCTGGATACATGTAATTTTAAGTCATTCCATATTTGTCCAATTCAGATTAACGACGCTGATTTTTTATATTTTATGTGTTGTCGTGAGATTTAGAACAGCAAGACTTTATGACAATTCGGTTTGACAACACCAGTAGTGGCAGCGGCGGTGGCAGCAGAGGAGCCTACCAATGAACTGTCGGAGATTTTGGAGGAAAATGGGGATGGACAACTGAGTTGTACCGTTAGGCTCAAGGCTGGGCAAAAAATAACTTTTTTACATGACAACCGAAACCTGCGACAAGCACTGGTCCCCGAAGTCAATCAGCCTTATCAATTTTTTGTTGAGTCTTCTGGACACCTGATGGCTGCTCATGAAATTCGTCGACCAGTTACCCCTGTTAAGGCCATCACACCTGGAACAGTTTGTCCACGCCTATTAGCCATTGTGGACAAAGAGTTATTCCACACGCAGGAGGCGTTGGACTTATCAAAAATGCGCCAAACTGCAAAAAAAGCAAAGAGGCGTTCACCAAAAATGGGATTCTTCGGAAGTAATATTCTTTGTTAAGTGCAACAAGGCTGCTGTGGACTTCATCCGTGAAACAGTGATGAGTGATCCAGACCAAGACAACAAGCCTGGCGTGTATTTACTCCTTGAAAACGACACGAGGCTGTTTTCATATCCACCAATTCGGATGTGTACTCAGTTTTCTCGAGCGTTTGTTGGAGAGGACAGAGGGAAGGAAGCGATAGTGTATTTTCAAGCGTTCATTGTGGAGGCTCTTCAAGAGTTGTATCCCGGGCGTAGGCAAGAAATCCTGGACCATTTCCCCATTAAAAACTGGGAGCGAGTTTTGGAGTTTGTGGTCTTCGCCGTATTTGGAAAGTAAGTAAAACTAAATATAATATTACCGTCCGTATTGTATTAGTAGTATTACCGTCAGTAACATTTAGGTAGTATTACCGTCAGTAACATTTAGGTAATATTACCGTCGGTAGCATTTTAGTAATATTACCGAATTTTTCTTTTGTTCATTTCCAGGGCTCTTAGCAGTGCTGAAGGTGCGTTTCCACCGGTCCTTTCCAAGCACCACGCACAAATTTTGAGGGACGAAGCCCGAATGATTCCCGTTATGCAAACCGGAGCTGAGTCCAGACAAGTCGTGAAGTTGAGGAACTATGAATCTACCACAAATTAATTCGTCGTGGACCCTGCGAACCATGTAGTCTACATGAAGTTTTTACAAAAACTAGGCGTACTCAGAAACGTGCGAAGATAACGGACTCAACTCCACAACTCCATCACGTCGCAAAGGTCACTTTACCAACCGTGCTCTTAAACCTACTTCAGGCACTAACGCCCAGGAACCAGCCCATGCTGGACGACTCTGGTAACGTCGTCACGTTCCGTGATACGTCAAGATTATTGGAGGAATCTGAAGAGAGCATGTACAAGTAAATGCACGTGCTGAAGATGAACTGGAGTGAACTTAAGTTGGCGTTCGCCAAGGTGCACATGCTCCAGAAAAGGTTTGCCAAGGTCAGAGCTCCAAAATACTTACAAACGAGTAATTGGCGGGATGATATTGATCCTTCAACGGAGGTGAGTAAAAACTTAAGTTATTTTCAACAGTAAAATAGGACTTTATTACCGTCCGTAACATTTTACTAATATTACCGATTTTTGTTTTTGTCACTTCTGTAGGTTTTTGGTTCCAAAAATCGACCGGAGGAAGTTTTGCCGTGCGGAATAGTAGCCAAGCAGGCTTACGGAGTATTTCCATTCACCCCACGCTATTCACTCACCCACAATGACAGTCCACTCAGCACTCATTTTGGTGTCCTCTTTGCAATAATTCAGATTAGACTCTACCAGTCTTCCCGTGAATCCCTCCAAGGTTTTCCTGTCAACGCCATTAGGCAAGTCCAATTCAATAAGAGGCGGCTTCTCCTGATTACGATTGTTCAAGTCAAATGTAGTCAAAATGGGACGAAGTCGGGAGAACACGGCCTGGCGGTGACGATGGTTGTGAGCGAGTTCCAGGAGTGCCAATGAGTACGAGACCTTCACTTGGACAAATGTGATCCACGATGCCTGGGTAGGGTCTCCACGCTGATGCTCATTTTCGAAGTTAGTACGCATATCTTCATATGCCTTCTCCCTTAGGTCATCTTTCCTGCTGCATCCCTCCTCAGGCTCGTAGTCACAGATGATGCATTTGAGTTTTACATCCGTCAGGTCATGGCACTCTTTGAAGTGCGTCAGCATAGCGTATTGAGTCAGGGCAATAACGGCACACTCGCAGGTTGGCGGCTCCCCGGCATTTGATCTCCAACTGAAGCATGTAGAGATGCTCATTTAAAAAATAAGCATGCTCGTCATTGCATGCAGCGTCCTCCAGATCTGTAAATAAACAAAGGAAAAATTCGGTAATATTACTAAAATGTTACAGACGGTAATGTTACTTATATGTTACGGACAAATTTATAATTTATATTTGACTTACACTGATAAGCTTTCTTGGTCCTCTTGGCGAAGACTTGTGCGTCGTCAATGGCATCTTTGGCACACTGGATTGCTGCCATCTCTGCCGCCGCCTCTTGATGTAACGCCATTCGAACTCGAATTAAGTCGAAGCCACTCCTGTAGTGCGCCGGATCCCTGATAATTCCAGCTCCATCGCCTGCCTGAGCAGCTGCAGTTTGGGTGACACTGTCTCCAATGACCGCCTCATCTGTGATTCCTTCTGCCCTCGTCCCATCATCTTCAGGAGCACGTCACCTTGGTCCCGGATCCACTGCGGCCTCTTCATCGTCAAATTCCTCAGGATCCGAGGCATCAAAGCCAGCACGACGTTCGGCTTGCTGTACCTGCCGCCTGATGTTCGCAGCGGCTGTAGCTGCGTTGGTAGGTGGTCGCCTTAACAAAGTCCCCACAACTTTCCGCTTCGGTTTGACAAACAAACAATTTCAATATCATGGAAGCCGAATTCCAAAACGAATTGAAATGCATTGGTTTTGTCTTACATGGTCTCTTCCCTAAAAGACTTTTCCCAACAATATGTATTATAAGCCTGCCGCATATAGTTACATTACATTTATGTGTATGAGTGTAACATATTTTAAGTGAAGCATGGCGGCTTCACGTTGTGACGCCATAACATTATGGCGCGTTTAAGCTTTTTGTGTTTTTTAAGTTTAACCTCGCAGTGTTGCAAATACGTTTTGCGTGTTAGATCTTTTTTCCGGGATGGTAGATAGGTGATGATGATCATGAGCCTTGCATTGAATGGTACCTGATGATTTATGATGTTTTCATCATCATCATCACACGGTCCCCTTTCCAAAATTGCCCTGCTTCTGAAGGATACCTTTATTTCAATCAACGTCAAATCTGGCCGTGAGAATGCTCAGTCAGATCATTTTCCAGTTGCACCCCTTGCTGAATCATCTATGACATCATACTTTGGACTCACACTCTCATTGTGGTTCATTGAAAGAAGGTCAACCTCTTACGCACACAGCATTCGCTCATATTGCACTGCTTACTTGCATCCTCTCCTTTGTCCTCATTCCTTTTAAACCACACACTCGTGTAGAGTTTAGGGTCGCTGCAGCTGCCACTGCAACGAATACCAATCCATTCTCTATCTGTCATTCTTCTTTTTCCTAAGAATTTCGTGGGAACGAAATGATCCTTATTCGAGATTTTTCTTTAGGCCTAAAATAAGTATAATGTATTAAATATGTACGTATGTAGTATGTATGAATCATGTATCTACGTAAAATGAATTACACATTTTTGTTATCCAATAAGTTCACTCATTTTGAATATATCCAAGCAACTCTGTGACGAGAGGACACTCTCTTTCGACTCTAAAACCTACAACACAAGTTTTTCTCAATACTCGTTCTCTCGTAAAGCTAAATAAAAGCTTCGGATGACTTAACAACTCGTGTGAAAAGTTTGGATTTTATTTTCCATCATCATTACATATTCAGTAATGATGATATGTAATGATTCTTTGTAGTGCGCATGTTTGAGTTGAATTGTGTACTATGCATAATTATGTACTATGCATTATTAAGCTATGTACATAATACGACATTACAAATATTAAATGCTCAAAAATTACATAAATTCAGTAGAACAAGAGTCTGTCTTTACCACTGCTCACTTGACTTTTAAATTGAACAGAAAATATTTTCTCAGTTCAAGTAAATTCCCATTTCCCGTTGCGGAACCTTATTTATCTTGAAGTATCCAAATAAGCCATTAATCTGTTCAAAGTACTTTATTTCGTTTAAAACCAGTCGTTTCCTATTACAACTATGAAATGAATACTCCGGTTAGCAGTTCGCTGCTTAGGTACTGCTATTTGGCTTTCGACTTCGAAGGTTCATGGCAGGGATTTAGTTTTTTATCAGCTTTTCTGTCAAAAATAAAATATTTGTTTGAGATAAAATGACAGATTCGACAAGAAGTTGACAGGTGATTACGCAAAATGCATTCAAATGGAAGGGCATACCTGACCATGTTTTTTTATTACTGCAAGCATGCATGTTTTTCGGTTGTTTTTGTTTTTTTATTTCTCAGGCTTTTTTATAACACCAATCTCCCCATTAATAATCTAAATCCTTAAATCATCCATTTTTACAAAATGAAACAAATTTTAAAATGCATAATATATAATGCATTCCGTGCAATCGCAAATCGGACAATAAAAGTAAATAAAGTACCCACAAAAAAATCCTGCACACACTCCCAATATTGAGTGTCCGTACATACAGAGAAATCATTATGTACCTCAAACCGTAGATACACAGCGCGTATACTGAATACTCAAACAGTTTTGAAGTTTTTTCCCTTTGTAATAATTATATTTGATCTTTATTGTGTTTTGTTAAAAATACTAATATAATATACTAATAAATGTCTTTATCAATCATTATTTCACATGATGAGCTAAACTTCCTCTAACTGATTCATTTTTGCCATAATACATACGATTTCACTTATGGCCATAAAATGATGCCATACACATTCAATTTTAAATGAATCAATCCATAATCGTAAGTAATTCTACAATTTGCATCTTCATATATCAGCATAGCTTCTAGAGTGGTTTGATTCTGTAAATCAGCAATGCGTGATACAGAAATACGTTGAATGCTAATCCATTCTTTAGACACAATGTGATCGAGCGAAATTTTACATTTTGAGCTCTATGCAGTGAAAAAGTTCCCACAAAGCACGATACTGAGGTTCGAAATTTGGACATTCATAATTTGAACAAATACACATCTATAAGATATGTAAAGTACTGCATTAATATTAAATTACTTCACAAGCAATTGTAACCTTCATACCATTTTATTGATTTCTTTGCCCAATTCACTCCAGCATACAAACCTTATTTCTTCATTTGCGGAAATCCGTTTGGCTGACCCCAATAATCGTCCTGACAGGTCATTTTCTATAGTTTATCGCAATATTTAAATTAAATGGTAATGTGATAAAACAAAGAAATTGCAAATTGTAACGTAATCACAATCTTGTGCTTTTATTTTCATACTTGGAGCCACCAAAATTATTGACAGGATTTTGGTGGGCACGAAAGTCATTGAGAAGGGTTCCCAACTATTTTTTGATTATAACGACGAGTATTGTTCAACAGGTATTGTAATTTTTATATTATAAATGTGATTCAGAAATGACTTGACGGACTTGTGTGGTCGACCCACTATGCATGTAGGACATGAAAACCTTCACGAATGCCGTGGAGTGCCTTTAACGGGCCAGTGTAAAACTATCGGAGTTCTGGGTATGTGTAATTTGTATGTGTTTGTGTGTAAATGTTGTAATGTTGGGTTTTTCGGTTTTGCTGTATTTTAATGGGGATTCTAAAGCTGATGATTCTTATACGGATTAACCGTATGAATTAGGGAGTAATGTTATTAGTAGGAAAGTGTAATGTGTTTTTTTATAGTCGTTCTGGGAGAAATACGTTATTCTATGTCATCACCAATGATGACAGTTTGCCTGATTTGAATGCTATCCATTCTTACCATTGTTTTGCAGGCATTAAAATGCAAGTTTTTTTCTCTTTAAATAAATGTCTGGATTATCTAGGATACGTTAGATAATATCTAAAAGATTTTCGTGATAATGACGGCACCTCGTCAGCACGTATTGTCTTTCAAATGATTTAAATGCTCGATTAATCTTTCATAATGGGTTCATTGCTTGCGTAGAATGTAGTATAAACAACTTATACCGCAAGCGTTGCTGTCATCCTCTTCATAGGCTGCGTGTGGTAACCAAATAGACTCAAAACGTAATTCTTTGAAGTAAAAGTCTACTGGCTTTGAATATGCAGCAAAAAACTCAAATGAGTCAATATATGTACCGCTGTTTTGTGCTGTTAGTGACAAAAAAAGCCTTGCTTTGTTATTTGTGTGGTAAACTTATACACAAGCAATTAAAAAGGGATGTGGATTGCGCGCGTAAAATTTGCACATTAATGCTCCGACCCGCTAATCAATTCTACTTCAAATGATTCAAGATCAGAACCAATAAATATGTGAAGAACACTTATTTCAAGTCGCGGGGAGTGGCAATTGGGAAAAAAGGACACATTGTCGAAATAAAACTTTTTCCGCACTGATCAAAGAACAATATTGAATATACTGATCAAGTATAGCACATGAAAAATTATCAAAAATCATGATTCATGTCGTCAGAGAAATCAGTTTGTAGTACAACTTTACAGATCATTAATTTAAATATCCTAATGCATTTATTTAGGGCTACATAAATTGGTCAATCGTAATACTGCAGCTTGTCAAAATTCATTACTGCACGCTGATACGAATAATTGGCTCTTGTGAATCGTCTTTGTTGTTGCAATTCTTAACGGAAAGGCAGAAACATAAATGACTACAGAAAAGGTATCATTTTTTACAGGCACTGGAACACTTATCGTGAGTGCAGAGTACATCAAATATGACGGGAAACAACTTTGTATTTTTTGCATGCTCCAACGCCGCTTTTTACAAAGCCACGGAAAATTACTTTGTTCCTCGTCAAGCAAACAAGCAAATTAACTAGTATAAAAAGAGGTTTATAAAACATGTTTTGGAGTCAATAAATTCCACAATTCACTTCAATTCAATCAAGATCACACGCTGGACAATAGATCAAAAACTGTGCGTCGATTCTTAAGATCCGATAAGTGCTGCTGCTGTTGCTGCTATCTAAGATACATGAGCACTGATAGCACAGTAGTCAATATGTACAACAGCTTAAAAATAAAGTAACGACTTCTTAGTTCTAAGAAGAGCGACATTGGATTCTGGATTGGATGTCCTTTTCAGTGTTCCTTAGAACAATGAATTCATAAATTATGCGACAATGGAAATGATTCAGACCAATTAAACAAATTCCACTACCACCAAAATCTCTCTTTGCTAAATAACTTTTTCCATATAATGTATTAATGTCCTATACTAAATTTGAGCGAACCGATTTTTACAATGAAGAATATTTTTTTAATAATTTAAAAGAAGGTCCCGTAAAGTTGTCCGACTTAAATACATCGAGAGATATTTGGAAACATTTAAATATAAATATTTTGGGTGACTTATGTTCGATGTATGTTCGTCTTGATTGCAGTCTTTTACCAGCAGTTTTTCTTATATTTACGCTCAAGTCTCTACCATGAGCATGGTTTAGGTTATTGCACAATATTGTTCCTTGGGAAATGCATTTTACTCCTGCTTAAAAAACACAAATTAAGAAAATTTAAAAAGTTATGAAATGTATCATTCCTTAATGTCGTATAAACATGGCGGTGTCACAAAAAATTTGCTTAAATATTGTAAGGCGCTTAACCAAACGCGTAGGTACAAGCCGTTGAGTCTACCAGGCATTCTGAAGTTCATAAAGTACTTCTTCACGGTTTTCGGATTAACTTGTTGGACTGGTGGTTTTACCTCAATAAACGTCCAAACATACTTTTCTTCTCTGACAGTCTTCCGTGGGTCAAGCAGTGTTTCGTATTACACTTGTGGTTGTTCTTCGAGTTCATAAAATCTCATCACATCCTTTCCATCAAACACATTGTTTGTAGCCATGATTTTTGTGAAAGTAGCGCATCAGTGGATATCAAGATATGCTTATCCACTATTTTGAGCTCCAAAAGTTTACTGAGTAGTTTTTGTTGAATTTCCGGCCTACATACCATTCAGGAAACAATGGAAATAAAAATCAATTGCCATCATATTTTCATGGTATTCATAGAAGTTGGGGACCATCGTTGTTTTTAATTTTCGTTTGCATGACACATCATAATAAATGTTGTTTTAAAATATGCTTAATTTTGTCAAAACTATTTTTTAATTAAAAATCATTCACGTATTCTAGTTATTAATATATTTCATAAGATTTAGCTTCATCCGATTGTGGCCTTATTAGCAGCAGAGTTATGGAACACAGTATTTTCAAAGTTTAAAGATGCACACGACACATGGCATATAAGTTTATCGAGCACTAGTTGCCATTGCGGCTTAATACCCTTACGACCACTATGAATGTTTAATCTGGTTTTAATTATAATTTAATGAAACTTTGAGTAATATTTTTGGTCTGTTATAAAATTGTGATCAGGTCTATTTTATGAACAGGTCTCTAGACATTTCGCTTCTTTTTATCTTTTTTATCTGACGCAGCTACAGATACACTTAACAGCAGAAAAGTATGCCGTCCATGAAAAGACGCGGTAGTCGAAGACTTGAGAAACACGAGTCAAAATTACCATTCACCATGTTTTCAAGAAGATATTGGGAAATGCCAGTTGCAAGAAACATTGTGGACAAAATCGTTAAATATGATATTCGACCATTTTAATTACTTTATTTACACCTTATTTACAAAATAAAGAGAAGCTAGTTGAAATGGCCTAACAGGCAAATAACCTGTTTATTGGAAGATCGATTCCAGTGCCTTGTTTTAGTATGTCCTGTTTTAGAGAAGAGGACTGCATATGACTTGTAAAGAACGAAGACAGGATGAATACCGAAGTAACCGACACTTAATATGTTTGGAAAGCTTATTTGGCATTTCACAGTGAAGATACCACGGATCGATGAAAAAGTTGTCCAGGTTTTATTTACTTGCCTACAACTTACACCAACTCTGTTGAGTCTACGAATCCTTGTCTCTGTACAGATGCATGAAGGAACAAACTTGGAATCTTAGAAGTTCTCCTAAATTTCCATCGCTATAAAATTTAGTGACACTATAAATTATAAATATAAATAAAATAAATTGGTGCAGACGTGAATCATTTTGGAAACACGGTTGTGGAGTTTATCATTTCAAATAATTCTGAAGATCATATATTTGCTTACAGTTCAGACTTGGGAATATCAACACATCATTGTCCTAACCTAAACAGCTTTCAGTTAAAATAGTTTATTTTTCCCGGTCTGAATTTTCTTGCGAATTTAACTTGTTTGAAATATTTTTTACTTCCTTCTTCCACCAAAGCTTGCGAAAGATATTTTCAATACCACACGAGGTTTCAAATTTGTTGTGACTTTCAAGAGTGGGAATTTTCAAATCCGTTTCGAAATCGTTACCTAAAGACTTTTCGATCAAACATCATCTGAATTTAGATGCCATCATTTTTGGATCAAGGAAAAGATTGCATCAGCATTATTAGTATAGAGATAAAAAAATATCGGATTGGTGATAATAGAAGATTTTATGGCAAGGATTCTATGTGTGACTCAACAAGAATTTATAAAAACTATTTGTATGCAAAACCGCTGTAATTTACATTATGCAAAAAAGTGGTCATGGTTACCATTGAAGTTTGTATTTTAATGTACAATTAAATTCGTTCCTATTTAAACTTTAGTGCTAGATATGATTTGATTTTATCTGCAAACGAAAGCATGCAAGGCTAATATTTCAATTGTGACAATATGTAGATCTATCTACATATCTACATAATTAAACGTAAGTTACTACTAAAAAGGTACTAGATGTGAAAGTCATATTGATGGCAAAAAATGAGTTCACTTTATTTTATGGTTTTTTATGAGATATATATTTGTCTAACTTTCCCTTCGTTCCAGGAAATAATTGTACTAATATTATTGATTTTTTGCTCATTAGTTTAAACATAGTGTGTAAAGATAACCTGTTATATATTTGGGTAAAATAAAATATTTTAAGACTATATATATTTCAGTTGATGATTATTATTTCAATTTAATGAGATAATATAAGCAAATTAAACTTAAGCACTAAGTTGTTTAGTGGCTTTATCGTGCGAGCTAAATGGGTGTCCGGTAAATTGGTAGAGTCCCATTCGCAGACCTATACTAATTCGTAGAGTCTCATACACATACATACCAACTCGCATAAAAGGACAACTCATAGAATGGTCAATTGTTAGAAGCGGTCAATTTATAGAGTATTCCAATTCGTATACAATCCAAGGCATAGAAAATGTATCCGCATAAATTATTTTTAGTTAAGTCTTATGTACAAAAATTTTTATTTGCTTTTTTAAATATGTTGTACTGTACAGAACTTGTCAATGATATTAAACAATCATTCACATGAAAAGTTTAAAACCTTAACTCTGTCAAATTAACATTTAAACTTAAAGCTTTTTTCTAGATTTTCAAATAATACCTTC
>JAQFZH010000167.1:0-45411 GCA_034695485.1 Entomobrya nivalis
TATTAATTAACACTCCAAACATCTCATGAAATATTAATTAACACTCCAAACATCTCATGAAATATTAATTAACACTCCAAACATCTCATGAAATATTAATTAACACTCTGAACATCTCATGAAATATTAATTAACACTCCAAACATCTCATGAAATACTAATTAACACTCTGAACATCTCATGAAATATTAATTAACACTCTGAACCAGTGATTAAAAAATAACTAAGTTATTCCTTTAAATCATGAGCTTAACATCCGGATCAATACACAAGTCGCTTTAGCTCTTCCTCAGGTTGATAACCAGCAGACTTCTCTGCATTCTTTCTTTATTGTTCGAAAATTGGTGAGAGTTCCCACTGTCCAGCATCAACTTTGGAACGTTTGAGCTCTCCTCCGCTCTCTGTTTCTTCCCCGAACCCCCCGAGTTTCCCCTACCACCACCAGAGGAGCCACCTCCTCATCCCCCAGGATTATGAAGGGATGTGCCGAGGAACTGGAGTTCTTGTCTAGGGACACCTTCACATTAAACCATTTAAACCAAACAGACCATTCAAATGTTAATCGAGCATAATTTCTTGAGTTGCGTAAGGGAGCAAGCAATACAAAAAAAGAACTTTAATACAACACAGACTCAAAGTTAAGGGATTTCAGAAATAGTTTATTGTAAAATGCCTTTTATAAAACAGATTCACAGAATCTTCTCTAAACTATATGGAGCTCCAGATTGATAATCAAATGTTGCAAAGCATTATTTGGGACGAACATATTTACATAAAAACTATGTAGCCAAATTCATGTAATCATACTTGAATAAAAAACAGAATTTTTCTTCGAATGAAAAAATGCGTTTTTAATATAAAAGTGTTCTGAATAGTAAAATTTACAAAATTAGCCTAGCAGGGAATTTTGTTTACAAACAGAATATTTGCTACGAACTCCAACAAAATATTACCAATAAATTGTTTTGTTGATAATTATCAATACGTTACCCATATTTGAAACCAGTATTTTTTAACTGGCCAAAAATCTTAATTACTTGTGTGTTTTAACATGTGTACCTAAAGCACTTGATTGTGTAAAAGCCTTAGGACATTTTTGACATTTGTAAGGTTTCTCCCCAGTATGAACTCTCGTATGATTTACTAAATTAGCTCTCAATCCGAATGATTTTCCACACAAATTGCAGTGGTGCTCCTTAATTCGAAGGTGGACACTTTTTATGTGTGCATTTAAATGGTGTTGTTGGGTAAACGATTTCTGGCACAGTTCACATTTGTAACTGTTTAATTTGGTAAGAACATTCATGTGTCTCTTTAAATGGTCTTTCGTTGAAAACTTTGCATTACACGTAGAACAATTATGTGGTCTAACACCAGTATGTGCATCCTCGTGGTTTCGAAGGTTACCCTTGTGTAAAAATGATTTGAAACATATTTCACAGCGGTAAGGCTTCTCTCCAGTATGTGCTTGTATGTGGTCTTCGAGAGATTGAGCTGAACCCATGTACTTTTCACACAAATTACATTTAAACGGCGTTTCTGCCTTATGCGTATTCAAATGTCTTTCCAAGTTGGATTTGCGGCTAAACACATTTTGACAACGCTCACATTGAAATGCTTTGAGCCCGCTATGTAGCACTTGATGAACTCTGAGATTATTCAATGGGTTAAAAGATTTTTTGCAAACGTAACACGAGAAAGGTTTTTCTCCTGTGTGCCCTTTAATATGCTGATTTAAAGATGAATCGTAAACAAATGATTTGTCACATAATTTGCAGAAGTGGGGCTTCTCCTTTGTATGTGTTAGGTAGTGGAAGAAAAGATTTTGAGAGTGAGCGAATGATTTATTGCAAAAAATGCAAGCCTTACTTCAAATTTGAATTACAGAATACGCTTGTAAGCTTTTGTTGTAATTAAGTACTTTTTCACAAGTTGGGCGGTTTGCTTTCTCCATTTTCGTTCCAAAATTTAAGTTGGTTTTAAACAAGTTAAACAAGTAAGCATAAGTGTGAGTTACCTTTTTTAGCATAGCAAATTTATATCACCTCTGCCAATAGCAAACTTAACTAGAAAATTAAGTCAATTTAAAGAATGTTGTATCGTTTGAAAGAAAACAACTTCCAACTGAATTCAAATTAGTACTGGTTGTAGAACTGGCTAACGAAAATAATTGCCACGGAAATGTTGAACGCTATATAACGAGTGATAATATGATCTTAAACGACAAGTATGCACACGATATAAGAAAACCGTTTGTTTGTGTAGTTTGGTTAATGCGACCTCATGTTGCATACTTTCCATATGTCTGGGTATAGTATTCATGCTACGTTAACACGATGTTTTAAGCTTGCACGACCATCTGCGTAGATATTTATAAATACTCCGCATCAAATATTCCGCATCGAACAGGTGCATTGAGTACAAATACTTGTTGTTCTCATTAATTCATATGTGTATTTTTGAACGAACAAACAAACCTCGCATATGTTTTGTGTAAACATGTTTTTTGGCCGCAGGATTAACATCACTAACTCTCGCAGTCACAAAACGCGTACGTGGTTCACATGTCATATTGAAAGTGCAACAACCAAAACCAATATTTATCCCTATTTGATGCAATTTCTTGAAGTGTTTTGTAATACTGCTTTACACAATACCTTAATGATTCTTATCTCAATTTGTTAGTCCAGCACATTCCTTTGCTTTTCCCCTGATTCTAAATAAAAGAATTACATATAACTAGATGCGTATTTAATTTTTGAAATGTATTAATCAAGTAACCAACGTTAAAACCAAAGAAACACAACATGCCATCATACTGCGTACGTAGTACTATCACAGTGTATGTAAACATTTCGATACTTATTTAAAATGCTTAAATATTAAAACCGTACAATGCTTACCAGTTGCATATGGCTTCGCCTGAATACTGTTTCCAGTTTTAGAGATTCGGTGGATTTTAAGAACTAAAAGTAAGCCGGAAGTGTGAAATACACAAGCAGGAGCATACGTGATTGATGCATAAATGTTTGAGTATACCATATCTAAGGTCGTTATGTGTCCACTCAACTTATCTAAAATACATCGTCGCATAAACTTGAAGAATTTAATGGCTTACTTTCAAGTCCTGATCAATTGAAAAAATGATCGAGTGGTCATTTGCCGGCGTAGTCTCCTTCCTTATTTACATATAATATGATTTCTGACACTTGCTTACATGATTTGTGTATTTACTATTATACATTTTAACCCGATGAAATTATTTTTGAGCCTCGGAAAAAAGATTACATCCAACAACGAAATTGTTTAACAGTTTAATTTCTCAAAAGTAGAAATATTGAGATAATTACATCAACACAAGCTAATAAATTACATTTCCATGTTTCAAATTTTAGTCTTGAAATAAAGGATTGCTTTCCAGCTTTTCTTGGTGTCGTCACCACAATTCGGTTTTTTGTTCTCTATTGAACCGCAAATGTTTTGCTTAGAATTGAAATAAATGTAAAAAACGAGCATGACTAATTATTTTAAATACGATTTGCTAAGATTTTACGTGAAGCAGTATAATAATATTTAAGCATCCTAAGCTATATTCAGGGGCATCTTCTTTGATGTACTAACAAGACTTTGTTTTCAGGAGATATATTTTCATATTTTAAACATATCTTGTTTATTACGTACTCATTTTGGCTTCTGCAATAGCAGGAAAGTTACTGATGTTAATCCTATGAACAAAAAAGCATGTGTACACGAAATATAATATGCATAGGTATCGGTGGTACGAACAACTATCCACCGACAAAATAATGGATCACATAAGCATTTGTTCTAAACTCACGTATCCATATTTCATGCAGACTATTTTTTAAAGTATACGTGAAAGGAACTGCAAGAATAACATGAGGTTGAACAAAATAAATTCTGCATGAAATGTCACACATAAAATGCACAAGCAAACCTAGTAATGCTGTTAGGCAGCAAAGTATATATCTAAAAATCTTGCGTTGTTAAACATATAAAATATAAACGCACAAGAGCATACTTTGCAACGATATGGGATGTATACTTGCTGTTTATGATAAAAAGAGTCACTTGTTTATTACATTCAACATAACTGCAGCAAGCATTTCAGTAAGCCCAGTTCTCTTATAGTACGAATATAATATAATTTTCCTTTTAACGGCAGAACGTTCCATAAAGTTGTCTTACTTTCCTTATTAATTTTGCCAGTTTTGGGAGACATTGTTTAGTACATGAAATGAATATGGACCCAAATTGTAAAAAAGTCGAAGTTGTCAACAAAAGTTTACAAGTGCAGTCTAAAATTTGTCGTGGAGTTCATGCATGTCTTTTTGCAACAAATCATTTACTCAATACAAAAGTCTTTTCGGTCATTATCGAGTACATGCCAAGGAGAAGCCACACTTCTGTCAATTGTGTGACAAACCGATCGGCAGCCAATATGTGCTAATTCAGCATATTAAACGTCATACTGGGGAAAAGCCATTATCGTGCAACGTTTGCAAAAAATCGATTAATCATATGCGTACTTTTAAAAGCCATCGGCTGCTTCATAGTGGGGTCAAAAAATTTGAATGTTAACATTGTGAAAAAAGTTTCTCCCATGAAAGTAGTTTGATACGTCGTTTAAAGACACTTCAAGAAGAAACGTCGTTTGAATGTATTTTCTATGGGCAGTACTTGACTTCAGCGCTCTCTCTCAGATGTCACATACAAGCGCATATTGGGGAGAAGCCGTACAGCTGTGAAACATGTTCCAGCACGTTTGTATTGAAGAGTAACCTACGAAGACATGAAAATGCACATGCTGGTATAAGATCACAAGACTGTTCTACCTGCAATGCAAAGTTTTCAACAAAAGCAAATTTAAAGCAGCACATGAGAGTTCATACTTAAATTAAAAGCTTACAGCTGTGAATTTTGTCCAAAATCTTTTGCCCGTAAAAGCCATTTAAGAAGACATATAAAAAGTGTTCAATATTGAATTAAGGACCTCGAATGCAATATGTGTGGAAAACCATTTGCTACGAAGAATGAATTAGTAATGCACACGAGAGTTCACACTGGTGAAAAACCTTATAAATGTCACAAATGCCCAAAGGCTTTTGCACGATCAGGTGATTTAGGCCGACACGTAAAAACACACAAATTATTGAGTTTTTAAATGAGCCGGCTAATGTTTTAGAGTCCTTAAAAAATTCAAAACTATACTGGATAATAGGATGCAAAGAATTTATACGTACAGAGTTTGAGTTAAAGTACCTAAATTTCTGTGGAAGACCTTATTAGGCAGGCCTTTTCGTTAATTTTACCATTGAAAGAAAATGCTTAAGTTTAAACTAATCTTGTGTATTGAGATTCTACAATAAAAATTGTTTTTAAATTTACTTTTGGTTTCAATTATCACACCTTGTTTTATTAATGTTTCGTAATGTTATTTCTGTCATGTTTTTAGACAACTGTTTATCAGCAGTTCGATATTTAATCGATTTTAACATGTTTTTCGAGCTCAGCTCCCATCCACACTTTTACGCCATAATTGGGATGAACAAACTTCGCATGCACCATTTTGCTTTCAAACAAACTGTGACTGCAATATAAAAATTTACGATTAATAAAACGAGCTAATTTAGGTTTTAAATTCATTGCATCTTTAATAATATATTGTCCAATGTGCAAAATGTTTATGTAGGCTTTAATTGCATTGAATCAATTCTTTTATGAGATTTTTTCACAGTCCAATAGCTGGGAAGGGGTTTTTCCAATTTTTTTAAATGCAAATGCATGCGGTGGTGAAATAAGGTTAGCTAAAACAAATTTATTCAAAGGTAGGGTTCTGTAAAGTTTGAAATTTTAATACGCGACTTGGCTATTTAATTAATTTGGTGTTAGTCACAGTTGAACATTTTTTCCCTATTTGGATTTAATCAGAGGTTTGGTAAATGTTGCACGGGAAAAGGTTTTTGGGGCGTCATTTTAATAGGTATGTTTAACTATGCAAATTAAAAATGAATAGTCTCTATTTACCATATGTTCACATTGGCTGAAAAATTATTTCTAATATTATTATTATGAATTAACATTTATGTATACATTTTTACAAATAAAAACTTTAAATAAACGATACAACTTTGTCAAAATTGACATAACGCACTTCTTATTTTGAAACTTGACAAATAATAAGAAACAGTAGATTAAGTAGATTAAGTAATACGAAAACTGTTTATTCATTAGAACAAAGTTCATATCATGTACGACCATTACGAAACACATTTAAACCATTAATAATAGCTTAAAAATAACATTTACATCGGATGATTTGTGAGTTTTCATATGTTGAGCTAAAATGCTTGCTATTGCAAAAGCAGAGGGACACTTGTGACATTTGAAAGGTTTTTCGCCAGTATGAGCTCTTATATGGATTTCCAATTCATTCCTGGAGGAAAACAGGTTGTCACAGATTTTGCATTCGTGGTTCCTGATTTTATCATGAATTTTTCGAACATGAAATTGCATTGCCCTTCGTTGGCAGAAAGACTTTTCACAACGATCACACGTATAAGATTTCATATCGTTGTGAACGTCCATGTGTTGTTTTAAAAGTGCTTCGGTTCTAAAGTTATTTTGGCAGATTTGGCAGCTATACTGCTTGCTGCCATTGTGCACACTTTGATGAGCTCGTAGAGCATCCTTTTTTGCAAATGGTCTGCAACACACTTCGCAACGGTACGGTTTCTCCCCAGTATGTCTTAAAATGTGATTTTTGAGAGCTCCACCTGAGTTGAGAAATTTGTCGCATAAATTGCACTGGAATGGTGTTTTTGTCTCGTGCGTGTTCATATGCCTTTTTAAATAACTTGGTTGCGTAAATCTTTTTTCACATTGATTACACTTAAAGTTTTTGACCCCACTATGAATAAGCTGATGTGACCTGAGACAATTTCCTCTAGAGAAAGTCTTCAGGCAAACGTTACACGAAAAAGGTTTTTTACCACTATGATCTTTTATGTGCTGACTTAAACCGGAATGACCTGAAAAATGTCTTGTCACATAAATGACAAAAGTGGGGTTTCTCATGAATATGTATTAAGTAGTGGTCACAAAGATTTGGGAAAGAGCCAAATGATTTGCTGCAGAATAGGCACTGGAATAGTCCAAGATGAATTGCAGTGTGCGCCCATAAAGACTTTTTGGAAGTGTATATTTTTTCACAGTAAGTACACTCAAAACTTTTTGACGCCATTTCAAACTGTGCACAAAGTTTTACAGGTTACGGGTTGAGGCCACGATTTAGTCTTAAAATTGAGATTTAAATATTTTCAAAGATATATCAAAATTAGATTCTTAAATGTTAAAAATCTGGCTATCTTCACACTTGGAAAACTTGATATGACAGCAAAACGTGTGGACTTCCTGCTAATCCAGTGAGCTTTAGAATCCACTCATAATATTTTTTCGGATGTTTAAGTTCACAAGAGATAATATGCCGTATTTGTACTACATGCATGTGGCAGATCTGATTTGTATATTTGTAATATTATCCGTAAACTTAGTTTCAAGGTGCAGCTTTAGTTCACACACATGCACACATATCGCGTAACATAATAAAGTACCAGGTTGGGGTTCAATTAACAGCTGAATAGTATGGAGATGCATTGTTTAGTTAAGACATATAATCGTAGCAGTGACTTAATACCAATTGGTTTATGGGAAAATACATACGGCATGTTTACAAATTTTTCAACTTCAATATATATAAATCTAAATATAGCCGAGCACATGTTTGTTTAAAAAACCAGATTATTCCGAGAACTAATATTTTTAACGAGGAAACTTTTCCAAGACTCTCACACTCAAACGTGGTAAGAACTGTCCAAGTGTAAAATAAATATGATACAAAAATAGGCATGTACATGAGCATTAAATACCTTATATTTCTTTTGTACGTTTGTCCTATTTCTGTGTTAAAAGTAAAAAAAATCAGGACTAATTTACACTAGAATTATTTGTTACTCCACTTGCGACTATCACTTACAGTACATATATCGTTTAGCTTTAACCTGTGAAGTTTGTTACCAGAAAAAATCATCCAAGTTTCAGTAAATAGTTTATCAATATACATATGGTCTTAAAATATTGTTTCATTCGGATCGAATTTTGCCTAGACGAATTGAAATATTTTGTTTTAGTGATGATAATGGCAATAAATCCAGATTCAAAATAAATATTCGCCTAATATTAAAATGACTTATGCCTGTATTTAATATTTTACGCATTTTAATTAGCATAACTTTGATCAGGGTATATCAAGCCAAACCGTCGACACCAAAATATGTATTATGGATGGCTAAAATATGATTATGTTGCATAATGAATTAAATTAAATTGCATAAATTAAATTCTTGCACAATCATTGACCCATGAAAACCAAATGAGCTGGTTCACGAACTTAGCCGAATTATGCTCATTAGTAGTGTATTAGTGTATTAGTTTAAGTTTGAATAAGTAGGTTTAACTTTCTTGTTATTAACTTCAATATTCAGCTTAAATAAGCGGATTGCTGATGATTTTAGCGGTTAGATTTTTTTTTGTTAATTCTAAAAATGTAGAAATATACATTATGAAATGCCAAAAAAGTAGGCGAAGCTAACAATGGATAATGGTTTTGTTATAAATGGATTCGAATGGAACACCAAATTGAATAACTGTCAAATTCCTCAAAAGTAAAATATTGTGAAATGGCTTCATATCAAGCTTGTATAAATATATCTTATCTATAATAGAAGATTGATTTCCTTTCATCAAAACTTAGCAATATTTTCATGCCGCATTATTCATACATAGTGGTTTAAATCAAATTTAGGATAAACGTAAAGGAATGTGCTGCATAAACCAATTTAGATCTGAATTATTAAGCTTATAGTAAAGCAGCATAAAAATCAATTTAACACACAGCATTTAACAGTGACTAACATTGGTTTCAATTTGCGCTGGGAACCACGTACGCATTTCTTTTCAGCGATAATCCTGTGGCCACAACAACATGTAAACACAAAATGCATGGGTGGTTTGTCTGTCTGTAGAAATATACACGCATGAAATAATGCAAAGAACAAGCATTTGTATTCAATGCACCTATCCTAATTTAATCCGGAGTGTTTTTAAACATTTAAGTAGAAGGGGAAAAAAGACAATATGCGCCCGTAATCTTAATTTTTAAGCTCTTACTTCTGTATTGTTTTTTTGACATTGTCATAAGAGTAAAAAGATAAGGCAATGCAAAGAACCTTTTTATGCTCTCTAACCTGCCATATGCCATTTCAAAATATTATGCAAAAAAATACAGTAGTGGAAATTCTAGCTTATTTAGACTCAGTCAGTATAGCCATTAAGTTAGATTGAAAATATGCACTTGTAAATAAATTTATATGACCATTGTACTAAAGTTACTTTAAAAAAGACAAAGTAAATGTTTTGTACAAATGTATGTATATTTGTATTGGTCCTCAGCGAGCATTTACTTTACATTTTCTTATCTCATCATCTTTTTAAAAAAATTGTTCCTTAAAACAAACCCTTGGCTCATACGGTCCAGTCGTATACGGACCCGCAATCAGTACAAGGACGTGCAAGCTTGAAGCATCGTGTTTACATACCAGCAATACTATACGCGTAGGTACAGAAACTATTATACATGAAATTTCATCATTAAATTGCAGAAACAAATGTATTAATGTGGAATAGCCCTAAAGTAGATACATATCTAAGCATCTCGCGTAGTGAAGACATACATTAGAACCCAAGTCTACAAATTGACCTTATATCGTGTGCATATTTGTCATTTTAGATTTTTTATCACTTTCCTCGTAACGTTCAACATGTCTGCAGCAAATATTTTAGTTAGACCGTTCGAGAACCAGTACTAACTTGAATTCAGTTGAATGTGATTTTCTTTCAAATGATAGCAATTTTTTAATTAACTTGTTTTAATCGCTATTTTGCTCGTTGCAGTGGTAATATATATTTTTGCTACTCCAAAAAAGAAAACTCACATTCATGACTACATAAGTGCCTAATTTGTGGAACTGCTGAGAAAATCATATATTTAAAATACAATTTCAATTTTGGAATGAAAATGGTGCCACAGAAAGTAAACCGCCCAACTTGTCAAAAAGTGTTTAGTTGCAACAAAAGTTTACAAGCGCAAACTCGAATTCATAGTCGAAATTACGAATGCCTGTTTTGCAACAAATCATTCACTAAATCTTGCAATCTTCGTAATCACTACCGAACACATATAAATGAGAAGCCCTACTTTTGCAAATTATGTGACAAATCCTTTGCTCATGGTTCATCTTTAAATAAGCATATCAAGTGGCATACAGGAGAAAAACCTTTCTCGTGCAACGTTTGCCAGAAATCGTTTAACCGAATGAATCATCTCAGAAGTCATCAAGTGCTACATAGTGGGCTCAAAGAGTTTCAATGTGAGCATTGTCAAAAAGTGTTTACCCACAAATCAACCTTGAAAAGACATTTGAATACGCATAAACCCGAAACATCCTTTAAGTGTAATTTGTGTGGGAAGTACTTGGGATCAGCGCAATCTCCAAACGCCACATTCAAGGACATACTGGGGAGAAGCCTTACCGTTGTGAAATATGTTTCAAATCATTTTCACTAAAGCATAACCTTCGACAACATGAGGATGCATATGCTGGTGTTAGACCACATAATTGTTCTACGTGTAATGCAAAGTTTTCAACAAAAGGCAATTTAAAGCAGCACATGAATATTCACACTAAATTAAACAGTTACAAATGTGAATTGTGCCAGAAATCATTTACCAAGCAACACAGTTTAAATGCACATATAAAATGCATTCACCATCGAATTAAGGAGTACCACTGCAATTTGTGTGAGAAATCATTCGCATTGAGACCTGATTTAGTAAAACATACGAGAAGTCATACAGGTGAAAAGCCTTACAAATGTCAAACATGTCCTAAGGCTTTTGCACAATCAATTTCTTTAGGCCGACACATGAAAACACACAAGTAGTTAAGATTTTTAATTGTCCAGTTAATATATTTGAGTGATTAAAGCATAGGAAATTTATTGATGAATATGAGAAAAAGAATGCATTTATAATATTTCGTTGGAGTTTGCAGCAAATATATTGCTTGTAAAAGCTGTCCTGGGAAGACGGGTTTTGTGCATTTTAGTATTGAAAGAACTTTTATGTTAAATATTTATTTTTTTAATTCGAATACCAATTCTGTTGATTTAAAATTTGACTCCCTGAATTTGTTTACGTACGATTTATGCTATGTATTTTGTGTCCTAAATATCACCCACTAGTTAATTTATGTTTTACAAGATTTGATTATAAATATGGAGCTTAATATTGTTTCGAGCATATTTTGTGAATTGGTTTTATAAATAAAAGGCATTTATGAATAAATTATTTTTAGAATTCCTTTATTTTGAATAAGTGTTATTTGTAAGCTGCTTTTTATTTTATTGATTGCTCATTAAGTACATCAACAAATTATGATGGTTTAACATATAAATGGTCGAATACCGGATATTTATGGTCTCTAATTTTATAGCTAGATCGATCCCCAAGATAGTCTTCTGCAAACTGTACATGAACCTGACTTAAACTTTAGCATCATTTCGTGGCTTTCTTCGTGTAATTCAACGCATTACTTATTTATAAATCACGCACTTTTTATGGTGCAGTAATTCGATTCCAAAAATATTTACATGTACCACATCATTACTATTTATTTTACTGGAATAAAAAATTACGTATATATATAAATTAAGAGATTGAGAGATTTAGTGAGGCGTCGACCTCGTGAATGAACAGGGAGTACTTGGAACAGTTGAAGGATAGGATGATGTCAACATGCTTATTATAATAAAGGTAAAAAATTCGAGTCTAAATAGTTAAATACTCGAATAAATATAAAAAACCAGATCAAAAAGTATTTATTTTTAATTCCTTTGATTATTTTCATTTGTAAATGAGATATTTGGGATTCATGCATGTCAAAATTAAGAACCGCTGAGTGGACCTTCATTGTTAGGGGGGCGTCGTCGGCCAAAGTTGATAAAGTAACAAAAGTGGAAATGTGCTCCATTCGACCATTCTTCCCACACGCTTTGCAACAGTTGACTCGATTTCGAAAGATAGTTTAGTAATTAAATGAATCGATTAAGTTTTTTTAAAATGATTAGAAATTATAATTTTAGTTAATATTATGTCTTTGTGATTCAGTCTATTCAAGTAGTCCGTTGGTACGCAGCTGGAAAAACGTCAGCTGATATTCGTTTTCGGTCCTCGTATGTTAATTAAAATAAAATTGGTAATTAAGTTCAGAAATTTAATAATTAGATAAATATTTTTTAATTAAGAATAAATATTTAAACAAAATGTAAATAAGCGGATTTTATTAAAAAATCCATAATTAAACAAAATCATAAAATTAAATTGATTCAATAAAAATATTTTAATGAAATTTAATAAACAAAGCAAAAAATAAATATTAATTAGTTATAAACTGATAATATAAACACGAAAATATTAACTAAATTATTTTAACAAGACAAATAAAAACAATACAATTAAACATAATCAATTAAATAAGTAGAATTAAACTAAATTAATTAAACGAAAAATAATCAATAAAATATAATAAAATAGAAATAATTCAATAAATAATTGCACTAAATTTTTTACACAAAAAATAGTTAAACTGAATTAATTTTAAAAAATTAACTGAAAAATATCGAACATTAACATGCACTTTAACACAGCCCTCCTCCATCTCACTCTTGAGCAGCTCAGAACTTAAATTCTCCCTTCAAACCCCATTCTTCCGCCATTCGCAGCTCCTCCTCATCCATTATTTCCAGTTACGCATAACCCTTAAACTATTCACTTGTTCCAGATTCGGCGATTCTGAAAGCTGAAACCCCTTAGTGAAAGCTGCGCAAAATTAATGTTTTCTTAATTTCAACTGACTACTCCCACCTCCACCACTGCAATCAATCAAACAAACCATCATTTAAAAATTTTCTCCTGCCACCAAAATATACATTTAACCCCCTCCTATGTGGATAAGGGGAAAACTATTTTAGGCAGCATATTTTCAAAATACACTGTAGAAACACCAAATTTTGAATTTTAAAGTTTTCCTACCTACCTACAAAAATACACCCGGTATTTTTAACCACGAACCCCATCATACCTTGCAAATATGTGTCTGCTTCTACCTTTTAATAATCTGCGCTTTTAATAACCCGTTCCTGCTTTTAGAAATAGCTTAAAACATAAAAAATCTGAACTAATTATGAAGTTTTAAATGTTGGCGTAATTGACTTGAATTTTTAAAAGCCGCGGAACATTTAATACATTTGTAAGGCTTTTCACCAGTATGCACTCTCACATGGCTAACTAAAGTACCCTTTTCAGCGAATTGTTTTCCACACAAATTACATTCGTGCTCCTTGATTTGTTCATGAACGCTTTTTATGTGCTTTTTTAAGTAACCATTTTCAGTAAATGATTTCTGACACCATTCACATGTGTAAGCTTTCAATTTGGTATGAACGGTCATATGCCTATTTAAATCACTCTTAATGGAAAACTTTTTATCACACGTTGAACAATTATGTCTTTTGACATCATTGTGCGTATCTTCGTGTCGACGTAGAGTACTCTTTAGTACAAATGAACTCGGACAAGATTGACAACGATAAATTTTCTCTCCAGCATGTGCTCGAATGTGATAATTGAGAGCGGTAGCAGATCCCAGAAACCGGTTACATAAACCGCATTTGAAAGGTGTTTCAGTTTTATGTTGGTTTAGATGTCTTCTTAAGTTGGCTTTTGTAGTGAAACTTTTGTGACAGTTCTCACATCGAAATTCTCTAATCCCACGGTGGATCAACTCGTGTATTCTATGATAAGCTCTAGTAGAGAACGACTTATGACAAACATTACATTTGAAAGATTTGTCGTGTGTGTGAGTATTTATGTGCACCTTCAAGTTCCCACTATCTACGAATGCTTTGTCACAAAGCTTGCACGAATATGGTTCCTCATTAACATGGCTTCGGTAATGAGTAAACAGATTTGCTTTTATGCTACACGATTTGTTGCAAAATAGGCACTGGTGAATCCCAAGGTGGACATTAGTATGAGCAACTAAAGTTTTCTTGGAGCGAAATACTTTTTCACAGGAACCACAGGCAAAGCTGTTGGAAGCCATTTTAATGACAGGTTATAATAAAACTGGTTGTTATAAAGTACAAGGGTTCTATGGAAACAAATGACTACTTGACAGTTCCAAAATAGATTCTGAACCAACTTGTTTCTGTAAGTCTTGATGCAGGCTGAGGTCAGAAACAGTTTAGATCTGATTTTTATAAAATTGTATCCAACATTCAAATGTTTTTAAACTGAAAAGGTTAGACAGTAAGCAAAGTACTAACGCTTTATCAAAAATTAAATTAAATTTCCTGCAAGAGTAACGACTGTAATAATACAAAAATGATAATGTGGATACTATGTGCAATTTTACTCAACAATGTTGTGTGGCGACGGTCCTCTCTGCCACAGCTTGGCTTGAATGATGTGCATGTGTTGTGATCAAATCATCGCGTGGAGTTTTTGGTATTCAGACTTTAGGTACGTGCTTTTGCTTCGGTAGTCCGTATTTGGTATGCGTAAATCTTTGGCAAACCAATTTTTAAGACAGCCGCTGTATGTTTAAATAGATAGGTACTTGAGGTGCTACTGTAAACGTGTATTCAAAACACATGTTTATTTATTTTACTCATTCTATGTTTGTAATGATATATGTTTATATATATTTATGTTTCACATACGTTCTCATGCATTCAAGATGTGTAGACTGATAATATGACCATCTTTTAAATCTGCCTACCATTCGGCAATGTATCTGTAAAATGGATTTTGAACAGAGTAGTATCAATAGCCTTTGAATGAAAAACTCGTTTAATCAAGCACAATTAAGTAATTTAGGCCGGTATATGAAAACGAACATGATTTTTAAAAAACTAATGAGCCAGTTAAAACTTTTAGACCATTAAAAGTTTACAATGTACTATCATACTAATACAACAAATTCGTAGATTTTTTACTTTATTGATTGTGAGTAAAAATTCTAGGGTTGATTGGATTCGTTTCAAATCTTATTTCTGAAAGACGTTTGTAAAATATAGCTACCTTAAAGTGTAATGCTGATTCTGATTATTTAAATTTAGGTTCTATGGGTCATCATGGAATATAATGCATTAGTTTTGATTTTTTTGTCTTAAATAAAGCCATTTATCCATCAGGACTTCAATATATTATTACAAAAATTTACGTACATTTTTTTCAGTACGGATCCTTTGCCCGCTACTTTAAAAGTTGATTTAAAAATAATCTTGTAAAATTCTACCATGCGGATTTCTTTACTGAATGTTAGGCATTTTGTAAATAAAACTAAGTCCTGTTCATTTTGTAAAAAAAAACTCGATTTTCGACGCAGTTTCTTCTGAAAAAGTTAACTACATAAGTTTCATGCTTCAAATACATTAATATGTCTAACAAAACTTGAATCAGTCATAACGGTAAAAAAAAGTATTTTCCAGCCTGCTATGCACACCAGCTACACAGATATCATGTACAAACTGGCTTACATGCTTAGTAGTCTCCAGTCGCACCAGAGGCTTGAACATAAAATACGTGGTCTTATAATCAGTTGCACGCATTACATTATGTGTACGCGCACTAGTAAAAGGTCATGCATTACTAACACAAAAAGAGTAAGAGGAATACTAACACGCATATTGAATGTACGTGTTCCATGTCATGTCGACTAAGGTACCAATTCATTTATACCGCAAGCGACTGTCCTAAAAATATATGTACAGAAGTGAAGCATATGTGTGTTTTTACAACACGTATATCACAGTTAGAATTCCAAAAGAACTTGTTCATCAAAATATCCTGTGCACTTAAAATCCAGTTGTATGCAAACAAACAAAGCGAAGATTTTGTGAACGGAAATTCCAGAACTCATCACCATCAAAACCGTGCATTAGTGTACTTACATCTCTTTAGTACTAGTGCACGTACTTTTCAACTAATGGAGCTCCTTTTTTGAAATTGAATTCCCAATTTGGTTATCGGAATTGAATCAGAAACTAAATATCAACTCGGGTCACAATACCAGTGTAAATAAGTAAAAATTCTATCATCAGATCGAACTACCCATAGGGGAATTGAATTCATAAAACTCTTGCAAATCATAATATTTGCTAATTCTATAATACGAAATTAAGATGGCTTCGAAAACGTTTCGGTGTAGTGATTGTGAAAAAGTATTTAGTTTTAAGCAAAGTTTAGTAGCACATACTAAAGTTCATCTTGGAACTCACCAGTGCATATTTTGCAATATATGTGTTAATAGCAAGCAGGCTCTTTTTAGACACCACCGTACGCATACACTCGAGAAATCATACTCCTGCAGGTTGTGTGACAAAACGTTTGCAACGAATGGCCATTTAAAAATGCATTTCGATACGCACACCCAAAAGAAGCGTTTCAAATGCCCTGTTTGTTTAAAGTAATTTCCTAATGCAAGTAATCTCAAATCACACCACTTATACATACACAGTGGGAAAAGAGAATTTAATTGTGAGCACTGTGACAAAAGTTTCACCCAAAAAGGCACTTTGAAAAGCCATCTGAATCAACATCAAACAGAAACGTCATTGAAATGCAGTTTATGTAACCGGTTTCTGGGATCTGCTAGTGCTCTCAAAGCCCACATTCATGCACATACTGGAGAGAAGCCATATCGTTGTCAAATGTGTTCCAAGTCATATGCACTAAAAAGGTTACTACAGCAACATGAAGATACACATAATTCTATTAAACGCCATAACTGCGCAACATGCAAAAAAAAGTTTTCCAGTAAAAGTCACGTAAAGAGGCACATGACAGTTCACACGAAATTGAAAGCCCACAAGTGTGAATTGTGCGAAAAGTTGTTTACTGAAAATAGTAGCTTAAAAAAACACAAAAAGTGGGTTCACGAACAAGTCAAGGAGCACGAATGTAATTTGTGTGAAAAACAGTTCGCTGCAAAGGGAAGTTTAGTACGCCACATGAGAGTGCATACTGGGGAGAAGCCACACAAATGTACTAAATGTGCCGCTGCTTTTACAGATTCGAGTAATTTGAAGCAACATTTAAAAATTCACAATTAGTTACGAGTTTTAATGTGTTACGTTGCACGAACATGCTAGAAAGAACGGTCAAAAGGATTAACTAATTGATATAAACGTGCATTATGTATATTTATAATTGAATAGTTATAAATTCAAACACTTAAAATGCAGTACTTTGAACTGAATTATATTTGGGTTGTGTTCTTGATTGTCCTTGTAAATATTCTGTTAAATCACACTTCAAACAAACAAAACATTATTTATAAATCCAATAAGATATTTAAAATCATGTGAATTCAAACCATGAGATGTTGCCGTATCACTAGAGTAGAAGCATAGTATGATAAACTTTATCTGCAGATTTTGTAAACAAATTGTTTATAATATTAACATCCTATTTATTTTTTATGAAATTTTCTGTGAACATATTTATCGTAAATGTACCTTTTGCTATAGCATATCAAGTCGTTACGGACTTTACGTTTCGAATTTTGCAATGCCTTGGTCTGTTATAAAGTTTTGTGTATAAATATGATATCCAATTTTTGTTCCAATTACAATTGTTGCTTCCTGAAACCAAATAGTAATATTGTTAGCTATACTTAACTAGATATGTCAAGCTAGCTATTCGATTGCAAATTATTTCAAAAAGTGTTCAGTTAAAGGTACTAATTCATATCTAATGAAAGTTTCTGTCGCAATAATAAATTTAATATCTTCAGTTTGTACTAAAATGTTTTGTTTATCTAAAATATTGGTTATTTAGCATTTTCAAGAAAACAATTCACAACTTGTTCAGTTCATTGAATCTACTGTTTAAAACTCATAATACCTTTTATACGGGAATTTTATGTTTAAATTTTATAACAGGAAGTGCGTAAATTGATTTATATTGCAAATTTCTGTGTTTTTTTTCTAATCGTAATAATTCGTTGAAAAATCAGGTTTGTAGTTTTTAGCATCTGGCTTAACATTGCTTCTAAAAGATTGATTTTATATACAGAAAGCACGCCCAGCTGCAAACCTTTTGGAATCATTCGTAATTCAATTTCGGTGAGAATAATTGGCTCGCATTTACAGCAGCAACTAGTTTCAGATGAAAACCTTAATTTTAAGCGCATCTGCTGGGCTCGGCTGCAAAAACCTGTGATGAAATCTTAGGGTTCATTTAAACATCAAAACATTTTTGAATTAAGTTTAAGGATAGATAATCAGGTGTTATTTTGTTGCCAATAAGTTCAACATCCAAGTTCGCAATAAATAAATGGATTTTACGATGGGGACTTTATACAAAAGTGTTGAAAGCACTTGGATAATTTAAAAAATGTATAAATATGAATTATGAAATGCCATAGTAATGTAGTCGAAGGTAACAGTAGATGCTTTTGTGATTAATGGATTCGAATGCAAAAACAATTTGAATAATAGTGGATTTCTGAAAAGTTCAAACATTGAGAAAATGGTATATCTTATCCATAAAAAATCTGCTTTCATGCATTTCCTTTCATCAAAACTCAGCAATATCCTCAACGAGTAATTAGTTTAACGTAATTGGTTTATTCTAAATCAAGGCGGAAAGAAAAGGATATATACGAATTATTAAGAATTTGTGTAAAGCAGTAAAACCAAAAAAGAAGAAAGAGTGACTAATATTAGTTTGATTTGCTTCACTTTTCATATGCCCTGTGTACAAATTTTGTGACTGCTATAGTTGGTGTTGTTAATCCTGCGGCCAAAATAACATGTTTACACACAATGTATTCGAGGTTTGTATGTCTGTACCAAAAATACAAACATACACGTACGTACAAAAATAATGTACAACAAGCATTTGTATTCAATGCACATTTGCATACTTGATGCGGAGTATTTGTAAATATCTAAGCAATAGGACGTGTAAGCTTGGAGCATCGTGTTTACGTGCCATCAATCCTATACGGAGACGTATAGAAACTATCGAACATGAGATCACTACAAACCTCCACCACATCTTGTGTAGTAAAGACATGCATTACGACCCAAAAATGGCATTTAAGGTCATTTTATCACTCGTTACATAACCTTCAACACGACTGCAGTAAATATTTTAGATATCGAGTTCTCCAGCCAGTACGAATTTGAATTCAGTTGAAAGTTGTTTCTTTCAAATGGTAGAACGTTCTTTAAAATTGACTTAATTTTATTGCCAAGTTTGCTAGTGGCAGGGGTGATCAAAGTTTGCTATACTAAAAAGGCTAACAAAAGTGTCTTATTCTTGGCATTTCTGCAAAAAAAATTATTGTTTACAATCAATTCAAATTTTGGAAAGAAGATGGAGAAAGTAAACCGGCCAACTTGTGAAAAAGAATTTAACTACAAAAAAAGCTTACAAGCGCAAACTCGAATTCATAGTGGAAATCATGAATGCCTTTTTTGCAACAAATTGTTAACTCACACTAATCATCTTTTCTATCACTTCCGAACACATATAAATGAGAAACCCTACTTCTGCAAATTATGTGACAAATCATTTGTTTACAGTACATCTTTAAATCAGCATATAAAATGGCATACAGGAGAAAAACCTTTTTCGTGCAACGTTTGCAAAAAATCGTTTAACCAATTGAATAATCTCAGAGTTCATCAAGTTCTACATAGTGGGCTGAAAGAATTTCAATGTGACCGTTGTCAAAAAGTGTTCACCCAAAAATCAAGCTTAAAAAGACATTTGAATACGCATAAACCAGAGACGCCCTTTAAATGTAATTTGTGTGCGCAGTACTTGAGTTCAGCTCAATCTCTCAAAACCCACATTCAAGGACATACTGGGGAAAAGCCTTACCGTTGTGAAAAATGTTTTAAAGCATTTCTACGGAAGGATTACCTTCAAAGACATGAGGATGCACACGCTGGTGTTAGACCACATAATTGTTCTACCTGTAATGCAAGGTTTTTAACAAAAGACCATTTAAAGCAGCACACGAATGTTCACACTAAATTAAACAGTACCAAATGTGAACTGTGCCAGAAATCTTTTACCCAACAACGCAATTTAAATGTACATATAAAACGTATTCACCATCAAATCAAGGAGCATGAATGCAATTTGTGCGGCAAATCATTCGTATTGAGAGCTGATTTAGTAAAACATACGAGAAGTCATACTGGTGAAAAGCCTTACAAATGTCAAAAGTGTCCTAAGGCTTTTGCATCATCAAGTGATTCAAGCAGGCATATGAAAACGCACTATTAAATTAAATAACATAGTGACTAGTGAGCCAATTGTTAGTTTTAAATACTTGAAAAAGAAAAATACACATGTAAATATGAAGAGGGAATTTATATGAAATATTTGGTTAGACGTTATGGTACCTACATGTATTATGTAGAATTTTATATTCTTTTCCTAAGTAGACTTCTATTATTCTTTAATTTCAGTTTTTTGTGCTTAAAATTGACAAATAGATTATTTATTGAGGATTAACGTATCATAGTTTTCAAATATCTCCCAAATGAAAAAATACAAGGCGTCTTTTGTCATGAATTATCTAACTATTAATGTGGAGCTATTTAATATTTTATACATTTCAACATATTGTTTAGCTCGGGGCGTAGCGTCATTTTTACAGCAAAATTAGGATGATGAAGCATTCTTGTAAATTATAACTATGTGGTTGTTTTACTGAATGTTTAGGTACAATGCCAGATTGTGTTAATTGGTTATGTAACTTCAAAATGTTTGGAATAAATTAATATTTTTGGAATTACTTGCTTTCAGTTACCCGTAGTTTGGTTTGAAATTTAATTTAATAACAATTAATGATCTGGACTCGATTCTTTGTCTGCATGTTTCTAAAATAAAACATGTATTATGATGGAATGGATATTAATTTGGTAGTGTAAATTAATCAAGTTACATTACTTAAGGCTACAATTATTGCCATTATCTCCAGCGAATGACTATAATCTACCATTAAAACACAATGAAAAACAACCCATGATTTAATAAATACTGTCAACTTGGTAATTATTTGAATTTGCTGTTTACAAAAATTTATTTAAAAAACCGTAAGAATAATAATTAATTGCTCATTCAACATTTAATTGTCGCTAATGAAAATTATCATCATGATTTCATTCATTCACTTCAAATTCTTGCATACAAGAGTTATAGCTTATGGAACTTAAAGCTACAACAGCTGCATAGAAAATGTTTGAAAAAATCTACTTATTACCAATTAGTCCGAAATTTGCCTAAAAAAATCATTGTTTCAAATTACGTGGTGTCTTCTGTAATTATTATAAACTTTAATTTCCAAAATTTCAAGAAAAACAATAAGTTTAATATGAATTTCTTCATCCACGTAGTTTAAATCAGAGGTATAAAAGAAAAGAATTAATGTTTTCAACTTTAGCATACGATGGTACTCGATGATACTGCACTGGTTATCGTTGGAAGTATTTGCATTTTTTATTTATAAATTATTACTTGCCTGTCAGTTAAACGAACATCTGACTGATATTTGATCGAACTGAGTCAAAATTATATTATAACCCTTTTCTAATTTAAAGTTACCTTAATTATTTATTTAATAAAACATAAATACGTATTTTCCTTTTTACTGCATGCGAGTACACTAGAAGCATTAGGCAAGCATTAAAATATAGCAAAGCATCAGATCACTACAGCTGCACTGAAGTGTAAACAGTGCAGATGCAATGGGAAAATTGTGGGTTACAAAAACGTCAAACAATTCGGCTCATCGGCCGCCTCCAGCTATCCCCAGAGCGCTCCCGCGATGAAGACAAGGAAGGCATAGTCCACCTCTGCATTTTCGGCGTCCAAGAAGCCATCATCAAAATCGTGAGAATGAGGAAGCGCATTTCCAACGCCCATCCCCTAGTCGAGCTGGTTGAAATTGTCATGAACATGTTTTTGCCTTTAAAGAAGATGATCAAGGGTCAGATCTAGTGGCTCATCTAAAATAAATACATCAAAGCGAAGATAGCGACGTCAACAGCCTTATTTACATGACATAAAAATAAATAAATTACAGAACCAAAAATCCCAGGATTTAGGCTCAGCTCTGAAATATGCTACATGTGCATTTAATTTACTTTCATTTCCAAATTTTGGGGCTGTGCTGTTTAATGTCTTTGTACATGTCTTAAGCAGAAATTTATGCCAAACCGAACATCAGTGCGGCCTTTCCCTACTATGATTTTCAACGGATGTTTTGAGAGCTAAGTAGGACCCCACAGCACTAGTAACAAATAATCCATTGCAGCTATGCTTCTCAGGGAGGTTTTATATTTATACGGTGTATATACGAATATGTGTGATGTCCATTGTAAAGCAACGAAATGTCCTCTGAAATGTGTCTTATTTGAACGAATGGTTGTCATGCGATAGCCGGTTCTAAGCAGAAGATATCAAATACAGTTATTAATGCGGCAATAGTGTATGGTTAGAAATGCTAAAGTTCCAAAAACTTACAACAGATAGAAAACTTAGCTAATAAAGAATTTATTTTATTGAAATAGGGGTTTTTAAAATTATTAACAAGGATAAAGAAGTACATATTTAAAACAAACATAAATTCAGAGTTCTGCATTTTTGCTGCTAAACTTTATGTTCGCCAACAAAGCAAGTCAGTTTGCTGAACTTATAGCTAAAAGGAAAGTCTTACTTTTAAAATTACACTCTATTAGAAATACTTAGAGTAACATTGACATCTTTTTTTGCTAATCGTTCTGATTATTCTTGTCAGCAATTTTTACTTCAACAAGAATGGATCACAACTACAAATCGAAATTAATTGTGAATTTTTAAATGTTGACTCAATCTACTTGACTGTTTAAAAGCAGCGGGACATTTAGTACATTTGTACGGCTTTTCACCAGTATGCACTCCCACATGAACTACTAAATTCCCCTTTTCAGCAAATTGTTTTCCACACAAATTACATTTGTGTTCCTTGACTTTTTGAGGAACCACCTTTATGTGCTTTTTTAAGGTTTCATATCGGGTGAATGATTTTTCGCAAAACTCACATGTGTAGGCTTTCAATTTGGTAGGAACTGCCATGTGCCTATTTAAATCACTTTTCCTTGAAAACTTTTTATTGCACGATGCACAATTATGAGCTTTGACATCATTGTGCGTATCTTCATGTCTACGTTGCTTACTCTTTTGTGCAAATGAACTGGGACAAAATTGGCACCGATACGGCTTCTCTCCAGTATGTGTTCGAATGTGATCTTTGAGAGCTTTAGCAGATCCCAGAAACCGGTCACATAAACTACACTTGAAAGGTGTTTCAGTTTTATGTTGGTTAAGATGAGTTTTCAAGTTTGATTTTGTAGTGAAACTTCTGTCACAATGCTCACATTGAAATTCTCTAGTTCCGCTGTGGATCAACTCATGTGTTCTAAGATTACCTCTATTAGAGAATAACCTATGGCAAACGTTACATTTGAAAGATTTCTCGTGTGTGTGCGTATTTATGTGCATCTTCAAGGTGCTATCATATGCGAATGTTTTGTCACACAACTTGCACGAGTATGGTATCTCATTAACATGTCTTCGGTTATGAGTAAACAGATTGGCTTTTATGCTGCACGATTTGTTGCAAAATAAGCACTGGTTAATCCCAAGGTGGACATTAGCATGATCTACTAAAGCCTTCTTGGAGCGAAATACTTTTTTACATGAAGCACAGGCAAAGCTGTTGGAAGCCATTTTAATGACAGATTATAATAAAATTGGTTGTTATAATGTGCAAGAGCTCTGCAGAAACAAATGACAACTTTAATGTTCTAAAATAGATTCTAAACCAATTTGTAGCTGTATGTCCTGGTGCGGGCTAGGATCCAATATATTTTAAATTTGATTTTAATAAAACTTTATCCGAAATTCAAATGATTTTTTCCATTTAAAAAGAGTGGCCAGTAATAACTAATGTTTTACGAGACACTTGATTTTTTTCTGCAAGTGTAGCGACTGTAATAATACAAAAATGATAATGTTGATATTTTATTCAATTTTACTCAGCACAGTTTTATAGCGACGATCCTCTCTGCGACTTCTTCACTTGAACTATGTTCGTGCATTGTGATCAAATCATCGTGTGATGTTTTTGGTATCCAAATTTTAAGTACGTGCTTTTGCTTCAGTAATCCACATTCGGTATGCGTATACCTTCCGCATACTTATTTTCACGACTGCTGATGTGGGTTTAAATAGATAGGTACCTGATGTGCTACCTTAAACGTGCATTCAAAATGCATATCAATTCCTTTTACTCATTCTATGTTTGGTAACATATATATATTTACATTTGACATACGTTTCATGCATTGAAGATGTTCAAACTGAAATTATCTGTTTAATATGTGCCTAGCATTTGGAAACACATAAACAAAATGGATTTTGAATGTAGTAAAATGAATATTCTTGGAATCAAAAACGGCAACCCCAACTGACATAAAACACAACGTAGAAATTTTAATAAGGTTTTGTTGTCATCCATGAAGCCATTTATCCATCTGGAATTCAATAGTTTACAACTAAAACAATTAACCATAATTTTTCAGCACAGCCTTTACATGCTAAATTAAAAGTTGTGTGAATAAGCAATCATGTAAATTAAAACCATGTGGATTGGTTGACTGCATGTTTAGGGATTATTTGCAAGATTTCATCCAGTAAATTATGTGCTGCTCAATTTCTTAAAAAATCGATTCTCCAAGCAGCTTGTGTTTTGAAAAGGACGATGATATAAGTTTCATGCTTCAAATTTGTTAACATTTCCAACAAAACAATAGTCAGTCATAATGTAAAAAACAAAAGTCCTTTGCGGCCTACTATGTGTACCAGGTACGCAGAGAGCATATAAATACAAACTAGCTTGCATGCTTAGTAGTCGCCCGTCATACAAGAAGCTCAAAAATATGTGGTCACATAATCCGTTTCACGCTACACATTATGTGTACGGGTACACGTAAAACGTTGTCCATTACTAATTCAACACGAGTAAGAAGCATACAAATATGCATATTGAATGTACGTGTAAACATGTAAACAAGAACACTAATTCATTTATAGCACAAGTGTCTGTCCTAAAAATAGATGTGTGTGTGTGGTGCACGCACATCAAAGTTAGAGTTCCCAACGAACTCGTCTATTTAACTAAAAAAAATCCAAATATCTTGTGGTAAGAAAATCCAATAGCATACACCCAAACAAAACAAAGTTTTTGAGGAAGGAAATTCCACAGACAAACCCATCAACGCCGAGCACTAGTGTACTTACATAGCTTTAGTACCAATGCACGTACTAAATTTTAAACTAATAGAGCTTCTTTTTTATTTTTGAAATTGAATTCCTAAATAGGGGAATGTAATCAGAAACTGAATCATATCTCGGGTGACAATACCAGTGAAAATAACTAAATATTCTATCATTGGGTCGAACCACACATACGAGATTTGAAATCATAAAACCTCTGCAAATCATAATATTTGCTTATTCAAAGGGTCGAAATTGAGATGACTTCCAAAACATTTCGGTGTAGTGATTGTGAAAAAGTTTTTGGTTCCAAAGGAAGCTTAAGAGCACATAGTAAAGTTCATCTTGGAACTCACCAGTGCCTATTTTGCAATAAATGTTTTAATAGGGAGCAGGCTCTTTGTATTCACTACCTACAGCATGTAAATGAGAAACCGCACTCTTGCAAGTTGTGTGACAAAAGCTTTGCAAAGAATGAAAATTTGAAAACGCATATCAATACGCACACCCAAAAGAAGCCTTTCATATGCAAGGTTTGTCTTAAGTCATTTGCTACTGCAAGTAATCTCAAATCACATCACTTATTCATACATAGTAGGATCAGAGACTTTAAATGTGAGCACTGTAAGAAAAGTTTCGCTACAAAAAGCACTTTGAAAGGCCATTTGAATCAACATCAAACAGAAACGCCTTTCAAATGCAGTTTATGTAACCGGTTTCTGGGATCTTCTACAGCACTCAAATACCACATTCAGGCACATACTGGGGAGAAGCCATATCGTTGTCAATTTTGTCCGAGTTCATTTGCACAAATGAGTAATCTACGTCGACATAAAGATACGCACAACAAGGTCAAAAGACATAATTGTGCAGCGTGCAATAAAATGTTTTCAAGTAAACATAAGGTAAAGCAGCACATGGCAGTTCATTCAAAATTGAAAGCCTACAAATGTGAATTGTGCGAGAAATCATTTATTGAAAATGGTAACTTAACAAAGCACATAAAATGGATTCATCAAAAAATCAAGGAGTACGTGTGTAATTTGTGTGGAAAGCAATTCTCGGCAAAGTCGAATTTAGTAGTTCATATGAGAGCGCATACTGGTGAGAAGCCATTCAAATGTACTAAATGTCCAGCTGCTTTTAAACTGTCAAGCAAATTAAGCCGACATTTAAAAATTCACAGGTAAGTTAGATCTGTAATGTGCCAAACTATAGCTAAAAGCAAAAACATAAAAATTATTACCAGCATTTTTTTTGATGTGGGACTTTTCCTTTAGCTGCATGTTCAGCCCAGTGAGGTTTTTGTGTCCGTATATAAACTTTAGCACTTTAAATTATACTTTTCTAAAGTTACGTGTTTTTTGGTTCATACTTCTTTATTTTGGTTATCAGTTCGATTTATTACAACTCAAATAAATATAGACGTAAATGTAAGCTGTCTATTGAATGTGGTACTTTGGTATTATAGAATTTTTGTATAAATTATTGCCGCATAGCTTATCGCTTCCTCATCCAACTCATCTAGAGCTCAAGAGAACAATATTGCAAAAAAAAAATGTTCAAGGCAAAGCCAGTGAAGAGATGAGTATCGGGATTTTTGCACAATTGCTAAATAAGCTAATTAGTTCATTTGAAAAAAATAAGTCAGCTGGTATATTTGCTATCCTAGCCATGATGAAGAATGTGCCTTTTCCTAATCTGGTGGACAAGGGGCAGTAGCAAAGATTATCCTACCCTCCACGATTATCACCACCACTATATCATTAAGATATCCTTTATCGACTTAATGGAGATAAATATTTTAATCAAGATCAGCGGTGTCATGACCAACTTGAAAATGTGAGAATTAAAAATGTGAGGCTTTTGGGCTACTTTGGGTCATCAAGCTGATAATTAGACTTTTAAAGGCGGCAAAATGGAGGTTCCATTATAATTATGTAAACGAAGTCAAGCAATTACAACAATAATCAAATGAGCAGTCAATTAAATTTAATTTTAATTTAAATATAAATAGTGAAAAATTAAAACTAGTTAAAAATAGAAACGATTCGTAACGCAAACTCTAAATTTTATGGAAATAGTCGCCATTTTAGCCGAAAAATAAAGTATAAAAAGTGGTAGTGGCAGTAGTTGTGCTGATGAACATGAAGATAAGCAGAAAAGTAAAAAGAAAAGGTCAAATTGTCCACCGTTGGGTTATCCTTTATAAATGGCCCGGATCCAAAAAAGGACGAGGAGGATATCAGTTAAATTTTGAGGTGGGCGGAGGAGGCGATTGAAAGTGTAAAGGACGAGGAGTCTTCTCTGGAAATGATGAGGTAAAGGTTATCGTTGTTGTGAAGCTCGACAAGAGTAAAAATAAATGTAGTTACGTAATTTATTTAGTAAAAATAATTTTAATTCATTGCTTAACTTTTTAATTCGTTATTTAAAATCATGTTTATTTTTAGTTGATGTCTCTTTCGAGATACCTCCAAGAAGCCCATCAGCCTCCAAGTTACTAAATCCATCATCAGACGAAGGCCTCTTCTCCATCAACTTTGAACGCATTCTGGAGGGCTAAATATTTTGGTGGCGGGAGGATTTTAAATGGGGAAATTAGTTTGATTGGTTGTGGTGGTTTCGTTTGGAGTGGTCAGCTGTCAGCTGAGTGGGAGAAAATATTAATTGAATGGTTATTTATTTATGTATTTGAATTTCTAAAACGAATAGTTAGTGGTGTTAATTAGTAGGAAGTTGAAAGGATAGGTTTTTCAAATTGTGTAGTTAATTTTTTAGGGGGTTAGATGAGTTCAAATAATATTTAAAGGTGATGATTGGTCGTAATTTATATATTTTGTTTAATTAATTTGGTTTAATTTTGTTGCCATTTAAGGCAAGTAAAGAGTTGACAGCAAACCGGGTGGCTTTTGTCTGGAGTACTTTGATGTATGAACTAATTGCACCATATCTTAACTGTTAACCAGCATGTTCTAAGTTCACAAGGTTTAGTTTGATTTACAATAAACTGTACTATTTTATTTCAAGTCAATAACGAAAAACTTAGTATTCTATTTGTAAATATAGACTAGCCAATTAACTTTTTAATAATAGACAGTTTCTTATATTCAATCAAACTATATTATTTTTAATTGTCTCGTTTTAAAGATGTGCTGGTTTTTATATTGGAAATTTTCTGGAACCAATGGAATAGTTTGGGTCAAGAGGAAGTGGAGATACTATAGCATGAGGAGAAGCTATGTTTGGAAAGGAATGTGATTTGAAGGGACGATTTAAGTTCTGAGCTGCTCAAGAGGGAGATGGAGGAGGGCTGTTTTAAGGTGTATACCATTTTGGATATTTTTCATTTAATTTATTAATTTTGTTTGCTTAAGTTTAATTAATTTAGTTTAATTTGAGTTGTTTAATTAATCGTTCTATTTTATTGACTATTTTTGTTTAATAAATTTACTTTATCTTATGTTAAATTAATTATGTATAATTATTTTGATGAACTTTTTTTGCTTAATTTATTGAAATTATGACAAATAAATGCCAATACACCGTTTAACTTATCAATCAAACACTCTTTATTGCAACGCGTTTCGCATGTCAAGCTGCTTCATCAGGCAACAAAGAGTTTTGTAATTATTAATGTTTCACATTTAACAATTAAAATAAAATATAAAATAAGTAGCTTTTTGTAGGCTACGTGTCAGTACAATGCTATCATTGTCATTAACATACAAAACATAAAATATTTCCAAAAGAGACTCCACAATAATAAACCATTTTATTTTTAATGATGTCATAAAATAAAGGAGTAAATGAACAAAGCATCACTTGAATGTACACCGTTAATTGCATGGATTCGAACTTTAAATGAATTTCCAACTACGCGGTAGTATGCATTAACCAGTTTTATGAGGTCTGGTCAATTTATATCAAAATAGATTGTCGACATTGTATATGTTCTGAAAAAAGCTGGGTAGATACGTTGCATGCATTAATAAATATATCCAACGAATCAAATGTCAGTTCAAATGCAATGGTTAAAACCAATTCCCTTGTGGACCGTCTGTGTGTACTAGCTATACAGCTAACATGCACAAATTGGCTTACATGCTTAGACACGGATATATAAAGCGGTTGGTTTTCATACAGGAGACACGGAAAATAGCGTACGTGGTCACATCACCAGTTGTGTTCGTGTAAATGTAAAACGGTTTGCATTACCAAACATAACACAAGTATTACGAATATGAGCATGCATATTGAATGTACGAGAACGGTTTCGACTAATGTTCTAATTTATTTATAACTTTACCACAAGTGACGGCGCACACCAAATTTAAAATGCCCAAAAACGTCTCTGTATAATTCGTAGTTACGTAAAAATCCGTTGACATTCAAACTGTAAACACAGAAAAACCAAGTTTTGTAGAAAACAAGAACACAATCCAACCTTTTCAAATGATATCTCACGCACTATCCCCATCACCACAATTTTTTTTACTTTCATCAGTTATACTGAGTAGACGTTCTTTTTAATTGAATTCATTTTATTTTTGTGTGTGTTTTTAATCCTAATTTAGTTTACTGGACAAAATCACAGATAAATCATATCTCAGTTATTTAGCGAAAACCACTAATTATTTCATGATGAGATGTGGATAGGCTCATAGCTGATTTGTATTTATTGAGCTCCTTGAAATCATAGCATTTGCTTTTTTCACTAGCTGATATTGAGATGGACTCCAAAACCTTTAGGTGTAGCTATTGTGAAACAGATCTTTGTTCCAAGAGAAGCTTAGTATTACATACTAATGTCCATCTTGGAATTCACCAGTGTTTATTTTGCAACAAATCATGCAGCCAAGAACCCGATCTTTTTAATCACTACCAACGACATATAAATGAAAAACATCACTCCTGTGAGTTATGTGACAAAACTTTTGCAAAATATAGCGAATTGAAGGTGCACATACGAATGCATACTCAAGAGAAGCCTTTCAAGTGTAATCTTTGTCAAAAGTGCTTCTCTACTGGAAGTAATCTCAGAGCGCATCAGCAAATGCATAATGGGATTAGAGGATTTCAGTGTGAGTTGTGTGAAAAAAGCTTCACACTAAAAGGCAACTTGATAACACACATGAACACACATCAAACAGAAACCCCTTTCAAATGCAGTTTATGTCAACGATTTCTAGGATCTGCTACTGCCCTTAAAAATCACCTTCGGATGCATACTGGAGAAAAACCTTATCGTTGTCAAATGTGTCCCACAACATTTTCACTCAAGTCTCACCTGCAACAACATATAGATAGGCACAATAGTATCGAACGGTACGAATGCGCTACGTGCGATAAAAGGTTTTTAAGAAAATCCGATTTAAACAGGCACATGGCAGTTCATAATAAATTGAAAGCGTATAAATGTGAATTGTGCGAGAAATCATATGCTCGACATGACAACTTAAAAAGACACATAATTTGGGTTCATGAAAAAATCAAGGAGCACGAATGTAGTTTTTGTGGAAAACAATTTTGTGCAAAGGGAAGCTTAGTATGCCATATGAGAGTGCATACTGGTGAAAAGCCATACAAATGTACCAAATGTATCATGGCTTTTAAAGTTTCAAGTAAATTAAGCCAACATTTAAAAGTTCACGATTAATTATGTTAAACATATGCAATAATATGCCTGTAAATGATCAAAATTGAGGAGCATCATAAAATTGTGCGTATTTCTTATGAGTGTTCTTTTACTTGTAAGTCTGTTGTATCAGCCGTATTCAGTAAACCGAATTGCTCTGTTTGTGTGCATAAAACTTAAGCTTAAAATATCTTTAATCCAAAATGACGTGTAATTAGAATAATTTATTTTTCATATCTTAGTACTATGTCAAATCATAAGTCAAAAAAATAAAGCCATAAATAAAATTTCCATCTATTATGGTATTTACAAACTTCAATATTTCTAACCAGGAACTTTTGCCGAAAAATTGGCTGCATTTATTTTATTTTGCGTAGAATTGGTTATCGCACTATAACAACTCATGCAAAAATGGAACATCCCACAATACATCCATTATTTCATTGCGTGCAGAAACATGTAAGAACTGTATATGTACATCATGGAATGAAAGGCTTCGCTACTTCAAGAAATCCACGTCCCAGCACAGTTTAATATTTTATATATATTAATATATTAACATGAAACTATCGAAAGACGATACTGTTTTGTTTCGTTGACCATAATTTTTTTACTTAAAAACAAATCCACTCAATCCATGGCATCAAGAAAAGAAGTACAGCTGTCACAAATGTCATGAAAACTATAGAAATGAAAGAAAATTGAATAGACTTGTATCAGTTTTAAGAGGTTTAATGTCTAAAACCAGGGTTGCAAAATTAATGCTTTACCCAGAGAAGTGATTTATTTAATAAATCAATTGGAATTATAATAAGAAATTAAATGTCACAAAAGCATTTTTGTGGAAAAAGTTTTTCAAGCCAAAAAAATCTTATCTTATTTTAACAATATTCATTAGAGCCGGCTCTTCTCATTTTATCAATAATACGTTAATCATGACGTATACAAATCAAAATGTTATCAGGATTTAGTTAAGAATTTAGAATTGTTTTCTTTGATTCTCTCGGGTAAAAAGGTTGACGGAATTAGGTTCGTTGTACAAAAACCCGTAAATAAAATATGTCTACTATTTACTTTTAAGTTCAAGTATGTATTCAAGTGGCAAATGATATCCTGCAAACATTCGGAAAGCTTTTCTTCGGTGTTTATTATCAAGTGTCTCCTGTAGCCGGAATTGTCTTCAAATGTCTCGTCAAATAACTGACACAAATTAAGCTTCTCTATACTTTGAATCGGCTTTCAATAAGACAATTACATAGTTTGTGTCCTTGGAGATAAAGGGAAGCTAAGAACAAGCCGATGATTATATTTTTGCTGGAAACGAATGCTGTGCTGCGCCGACAGTGGAAGTACTTTGCGCTGTGCCTGTCTGTACTGCCTTTGATAAGTTGAAACATGAATGCCTGAGAGTTTAGATAGATCAAGTCGATTAACAGCTATTTAAAATGGGAAGCTTAGAAATATATCACTATGGCTGGATAGGTTGCCATAGACACGTGAATTCTTACGACTAGCAAAACCAATACATGTTCATTCATAGGTTAAAGTCTTGCCTTATTAACGTAGATGCTCATTTTACGGCAGTTAACCGTACTGTATTAATAACACAATGCTGAATGTTATTTTTTCACAACTTAAATTTGACTTTTATGTTTATACAATGGTATATAAACAGTGCTCTGTAGGTTGACTAGCACCCTTTGTATTTTTTTTGGTTGCACGAGGACGAATGCACGTTTGTAGATTGGACGTCAAATTGAATACATATTAAACAATACCCAAGGCAAAAAGCACATGAAAGAGGAAGAAAAGTCTTCTCAAGCATTTTCGTACTGTTGTAGCAAAGAAGTTCAAGCAACAATTTTTTACGTTTTCTCTTCATTTTAATTTATACTCCAAACTACTGTGAGGGCTAAATTCATCACTTCTGTGTGAACAATTACAGAAACTTACGTCTTAATTAATTCATAAATGGAGAATTTTAAGTTCCTTAAAGTTATTTAAGTGAATCCGCCTAATACGTAAAAATTATTTAAGCAAATAATAAGTAATAATAAGTAAGTAATAAGTTGAAGTAAAGCGTAATAGTGTGAAAATGTCCCCATTGAAGTCGGCTAGAACGCTTAAAAATTTCAGATATAGTACATTGGGATGTCAAAGTGCTATGTTCCAAGGACTAAGTTCTTGTCATCCAACCCAGCTTCAACCCAATCAAATAAATTATTTGAAGGAATGGCAACAATTCCTGCTTGGATTTTCAAAAGAGGTATTTCAAAAAAATCTTAAAGCTGAAAATTATAACGTGTGCTTTAAATGTCCTAAATTATATGCGAAAAAGCTATCAGATGAAGAAGATAAGTAGCTTTGAGTTTGAATAATTGGTATTAGTTTTTCATTTTTTTTTACATAATTTGAAAAGTTTCTGTAAAGGCAACCAATAGCCAAGTTTGTTTTAACCTCATAGCTTCCAATCAAGTGTGATTTGCTTACAAGATAGTTTGTATGGATAAATGTAAACTTTGGAAATAAAGTCACAGATTTTGCATTGGAAGGATTTTTGGTATATTGTCCAATGCTATTTCAATTTCATACAAGTCTCTGATGCTTAATATTTCTTAAATTTGGGTGTGGCCAATATGTAAAAGTAGTTTTTTCTAACCTTAAAATAATGTTATAAAAATTAGAAATTATCACAGCAAACTGTTAGTTATAAATTCAAATATTAAAAATGTTTACAAGAACTAATCAATAAAAGCTATGACCAATACCACATTTGAAAACTAGCAATATTTCAATCGATGTTTCAACATTCTTGAAACTGTAAACCATTTACTGGATAGTAAGCGTTTTAGAAGTCATCGGCTTTTGTAATCGCTGCAAAGCGTTTTTCAATTTCAAGCAAAAACTTCGTTGTTCTGTTCAGATTTTTAAATTATTGATTCGGGTTATTTTTAACGGACAAATGAACATAGGGCAACAAATGGGAATTTAGCAAGCATTTAGTATCATGACCTTTGTTCCATAAATTTTATCCATTTATAAATATAAATATGGGCAAAACTTGACCTCAGCGCATATTTTTTCACCTTTCTTAATCTGAAACATTTTCCTTTGGACGATAAGGAATTACAGCAAGTCAACACATCAAATCTCGAGACGAATTGTTATTACACTACTGCGGCAGGTTTATGCGGACTAAATACGCACGATTTAGTAGGCATCAGTGAAATAATGCAGGAAATGGGAGGGACCATAGACGTCACCAGGCAACTTTTATGGCATGGGATTTCCAAAAATACAATATCATTGAGTTTTGAAAGTTTTGACGCACTGCTGCAGTTCTTTGAGCGCCGATTAAACGCAGGATCTGCAGAAATGTTTGGACTTGCGTATCCCAATTTGCATGATAGTGAAAGTTTGATTTACGGCCACATAATAGCCCTTAAAGTTCTAAAAACTATGCATAACGAACTATTTGTGCGTTCTGTAGATTTTCAATTGCCTCTAAAAAAGCGCTTTCGTGATGCCCCAAGTTTGCTCAATTTTGTACCCCCTGGTGAAGGTCCCTTCTATTTAATTGTCTTAGACTCTTAGGTCAAAAAACTAAAAAAAAACCATTTCTATCGGAGCATTCCAATCGCAACCTAAATTTTCTATGAAAGAATTATCAAAGATTTTTTTGAATAACATATTCCAGAAACCTGTATGCTTTGCCGTGTAAACTTTTAAAACATTTTCCAACATTGGCATACAGAGGACATTATTTACCCAAATTAATCACCAGACTTGTAAGGAGAAATTCAAAAACTAGCAGTATATTATATATGCCAGCAGATTCCTGGGGATCTAATTTTAAGCATAAAAACTTTTAAATGGGAGCTAAGGTGCTCTAAGAGTATCTTTCCTACGGTTATAATTTGTACAGTTTCTAGTCAAAATATTAATTATGCACGAATTTAAAACGACTGTGAATATACCTACACATAATTATGTACTGTGTGAATTTGGTAAAGATTTAAGCATAATTATTGTATTTGCATTGTCACTAAGTTCTAACTTTTTCGTTATTTTAAACGAAATCCGTTTTGTTGTTTCAATTGCTATTTTGTAAATATGATAATTGTTGTATTTCTCTTCATGTACCTGAATTAAAACAAATATTTTTTGAATGTATGTGTGATTTGAAACTTAATCATTTAATCGTGAATCATAAGCAGCAAGTACAACGGTCCAAGAAAGTTGTTTTTCAGGCCAATCCCAGATATACTATTGGGCTACTTGTATTATAATTTTAAGGAGAATTGATGAGAGGCCTCATTGTTGCAGAATTTGCCTCAGGTTATTTCCAACAAAGCATGTTCTTTGGAAACATCAAAATATACACAACAAAATTAAAAGGCAAAGCTGTGTTGTATGCCGTATTGCAGCCGGTGGGTGTTTTTATCGATATCGCGCCGGTTCATAATCTCAAGAGAATGCATGGATTCAAATTCTTGTAAAGATCATTATTTCATAAACGTTAATTTTAGAAACTCCTATCCAATCAAAATTAAGTAAATCCTTTGTGGGTCGTTGATAACAGCTTATAAGTGGTTTTGTTGAAGAATCGTAGGAATTTTTTAACACAAAGTTGGTTGAAAAAACTGCAAGCAAGATTTTTTGTGCTTTGATGTCACTGCTAGGAATAAACATAAACATTGAGTAAATGCTACAACTGATTTAAAATTTTGAAGGTTCTATTTAGGAATGATATATCAAATGTATGCTTTAAACTTTAAACTATGCTTTAAAGTATTAATTGTTGAGAATGGAAAATAAAACTTGACAAGAAGTATTAAGTTATTAGCTAAATTTAATAACCCACTAAAGCTGTGAGATTTATATTTGTAAATTTAAAAAAATATTTTGAATTGAAAAAATATTGTTTACATTTATTAATTATACAATCTATATAATATTATAATATGTACACCTATGCAAAATAACTATATACGGGGCACAAATATGTTCCCTGACACCTGCCCATAGCTATCCAATGGTTTAATATTTTAATTGGCTCGTTTAACGTGAATTTTCATGTGTCGAGCTAAATCGTCTGACGTTTTAACGGCAGAAGTGCATTTGACACATTTGTGTTATCTCTCAGCAGTGTGAACTCTCATATGACGTACTAGCTTACCCCTAAAAGCAAAATGTTTCCACGCAAATCGCATTTGTGATCTTTTATTTGATTATGCACACTTTGTATGTGAACTTTTATGAATGTTTTTCGAGTAAATGAATTCCCGCACTGTTCACACGAGGGGAGCTTTAATTTGGTATGAACTGTCATGTGTATCTTTAAATCAGCGTTTCTGTTAAACGTTTTATGCTGCACACATGTGCAGTTTTACACCAGTGTGTTATTTATCATGTGGAATTTGATTACTCTAAAGTGAAAATGATTTCCAACAAATTTCGCGACGAAATGGCTTCGCTTCAGTATGTGCTTGAATGTGGTTTTTGAGATCACCAGCTGATCTCAGATATTTGTCGCATAAATTGCAATGAAAATCTATTTCTGTATTATGCATATTCATGCGGCGTTCTAACCCACTTTTATATCTGAAACGCTTTTTACAGTTGCTACGTTCAAATTCTTTGACTGCACTATGCGTCAATTGACGGAGTTTGCAGTGACCACTATGCAGAAACGATTTTTTTCAAATATTGCACGAAAATCCATATTCGCCGACGTGAGACTTAATGTGTTTACGAGTGCACATGTAAATTATCCAACCTTGGGATATCTTTATCGCACAATCCACAGACTTGAAGCTTCTCATAAATGTGTGTTCGTTAGTGAGCAAAAAAAATCATGGAAGTACCGAATGATCTGCAAAATATGCATGGAAGAGTTCCAAGATGAATTCTCAAATTTTCACGTAGCGTTTGCTTGAATTCATCACTTTTTCGCAAAAAAAAACACATTGAAAGCTTTCCAGAGCCATTTTCCCGTCCAGTTCACAATCTTCCAATCAAAGTTGCAGAGTTACTTACAATTGGTTTTTGCAATGTTTTAAAAAATTGGGCAAATTTTATTTGGCCGTATGGCTTTGGTTGCTGTAGTCTGATAGAATCAACTAGACTTACGAACAATCTATATTTTGGGCTGTTTATTATAGTTTATTAATACACATTTCAAAACGTTGAAAGTATTCACGATAACTTGACTTGCAAGACTTAAGTCTGGAGTATTTACAAGACTTTTTCGACAATTCGTGTAATTAAATTATGAAGCCTTGCATCTAGATAATATATGCCTTAACTTAATGCTTGTCTACACTTTTTACACACTTTTGTTTCCATACTTATAAAGAATTACTCTGGCATGAGGAAGCACAGGCACAATGCTTACGTGGGTTATACAATATCCGTATACTGATTCCGTTTAATGCGTTAAGCCACACAAGCAACCCAAAAACAGTATAGCGTCTACTTGTAAATTAGCCCATACATAGTTCATTAAATACTCACAATCTTTTTCGTACCATTAGTTGTAACGCGCACGATAGGTGGCGTCCACGATGGGTGGTGGCGATAATATTTAGTTACGCATTGTGTACCTGACTCCACGAGAACAAACTTAAACACGGGGGAAATGAATCCGATACATATGCATGCAAATATATGTCTGAGATTCTATATTAGGCTCCCGACCAAATAATATGGGAGGGTTTACGAAAAACATGCATGATAGGCATGAATATCTGAATTGGAACAAATGTTTTATCAATGCTTTTTTGTTTCGATTTATTTTTAAATTAAATCTTATCATTAAAGTCATTACAAATTTATACAAATTTCAATAATCTAATGTTTTAAATATCAATTGAAAATAACGAAAGTAAAGTAAGAATATGATTGGATGTGAATAAAATTTACAACGTTTTCTGTTTGACGTATATCATCCTTCAATAGTTTATTATTTTGTATTAAGAATAAAATGTAAGCATAAAAATGTCGTATTTTATAAATATCTCTTATTAATTAAATAATACTTTCATAACTAAAAAAAATTATACTAACCAATAAATAAGCAAAATACCTGTCTGCTGATGTAGATTATTTGGATGTCAGTAAGCGTTATCTGGTAGTTCCGAACTAAGAATATAAATATTGTCGAAAAATTTGATTTATTCAATTTATTATAAGTGACAGATGTTATCGAAAAAGTGTCCTGCATATTTTCAAGAATAACTTTAAATATAAAACAAATTGTATTTCGTTCGCCATTTTTGCCCTCTTCGAAATCTGAAATTCGACTGAAGTCAATCAGTTTGCAGAGTAAATAGTTTTTAACTATGACAAGTTCGATTATGCCTTGTTAGGCTAGCAGCATCTGAACACCCATAGTCACATTGTTCACATTGAAAAGGTTACCCGTTTGAGTGTCTTTGCTTATGGGTTTTCAGATTACTTGATCGATCACTTTTGTAATCACAGTAGTCGCACTTGAACAGTTTTTCTCCTGTGTGAGTGCGAATATGTCTAGAAAGGTCAGACTTATCTGTGAATCTTTTGCCGCACAAATTGCAAATGTTATTTCGTATTTTAAGATGTACCATTTTTAAGTGCTTAGAAAGGAATCCTTTCCTTGCGAATGATTTTTGGCACTGGTCGCATTTGAAAGACATTGAGCCAGTGTGCATGACCATGTGACGTTTAAGAGATAATGCAGTGGCAAACGTTTTGTCGCACTTTGGACAACCCAATCGCCTTCTCGTGGAGTTGTGTATTTTCATGTGTGTATTCAGGGAAGAACGTGCGCCAAAGCATTTAGCGCAGGTGCTACAACGATAAGGTTTTTCACCAGTATGGCTTTGAATGTGAATTTTGAGAGCACCCATGCACGAAAGATACTTGTCACATAACTCGCACTTAAAAGGTGTTTCGCTTTTGTGCGTATTCACATGTCTAGCTAAATCTTTCCGTTCAGCAAAACTCTTGCTACAAATCTCACAAGTGTACTTTTTAATGCCCATGTGGGATTCTTGATGGCTTTTTAGGGAACCTTTCTGAGTAAAGGTTTTACTACAAATGAGGCATTTGTATGGCTTTTCCCCAGTATGTGTTGTGTTGTGAAGATTTAAGCCGGACGATTGTTGAAAAGTAGAGTCACATAATTTGCAAGAGTAGGGTTTCTCCCGAGTGTGTACTCGATAGTGGTCGACAAGAGCAGAATGACGGGAAACCACCTTCTCACAAAACAAACACTGAAACTTTAACTTGGATCTTACCATGTTGACCAATGTGTTGAATGAACAACTTTTTATAAAGTTTACGTAAATCCCTTGTGTCACAAATATCAATTTAAGTACAAATATAGCGATGTATCTCAAAAAAAATACGACTGACTTTTAGGATCTGATGATCAGATTCTTATCTGAAAGTTGTTAGCAAATAAAATTTCAACACAAATAAGGGTAGGTTGTCTAAAAGGTGAATGTCTCTCACTGAATTCTTCTTTAACAGATGTCACAATATTGTATTTTATTTTTTAATTCGTTACAGACGATTTGTTTTGATGGGAGAATTGAAGTCCTTGATTTTAAATAAATCCCACCTATAAAATTTATTCAATTTTCATGCCCAACTATTATTTTAACTAATTATCGGTGTTTTTTATTACTGTGCTTACAATACAAAGTAATGCCTCCGTCACTGGTAGCTTAGTTGCTCTTTGCTCAATATTATTAATGAGAACAAACGTGACCAAATTATCATGATATTTGTAGTTTTTAAGTTTGTTTTTAATAAACACAACTCTTGTCCAGTCGAAAAATAAACTTCAAACAGGCTGTTTCTTTTTACCATATGCTTGTTATACTGGAAGCCCAAGAATACTGATTAAAACACACTTATAATGATTAAACATGCCAACTTACAAACGTGTTCACATCCATACGTTTCAAGCGCTTATGAACATGCATACCAGCACACATTACCAGCTACTCAAGATATCCGAAAAAATGCGTAGTATGCATACGCTATGCATTACAGTTGTATGCGAAGAGTTAATACTTTTGCCTCTTATTTTATATTATGTTCATTCAATGGTCTAGATAGATTTAAAATGTGAGTCTAATGTGGTAGAGCACATAATTCCATAGGGAAATATATGTATATATACAGACCACAGTCCCGAATGAAATATCTAACGAACTGGTTAATGTGCTGAGTTTTGGTAAAAATGCTAACGCAAGTTAAAAACTAAGTTAATATTGTCTCACACAATTATTGTTGTCCGCAATGTATGCGTGACAGTTCTATCCTTAAGCAAGAACGTTAGGATGTATCGAATTTACAAATGCGTAGGTTTGCTTGGCGATTTTTATGTACTGGTAATCAACTTGATTTCTGCAACTCAGGACCCGTCAATTGAATGCATTTTATTTACAATTTACGCTTACAAAATATAAGATACCATGCATTCATAAATGTATTTGTTATTTCCAGCTTAACAGTTTGAAATTGAACGCTTTCATTTTCTTATTATTCTCAACGGAAAACTAAGCACGTATCCGACAAAAACATGCAAGGGCTAGTCTCCAAAGTAGTTTCAGAGCATAACTAATGTAGTTTTATGATTCATGGTTTACTTGCAGTTATGCTTGTGCTTTCCCATTTTACACATGTGACACCTGTTCAAACTAAACGGCTACATGCTAGATAAAATTTAAATAAGTGTTTTGACGTAACAATAAAACAGCGATTCATATACTTGTTTGTTAAATATTTTTTTAGCAATTGTTTACCCAAGTTTTATAAATAATATGTAAAAAGATTCCAGACTTCACTGCATAATTTGTTAGAAACTGGGCACTAATGAATTGAATTCCATGGTAAACTCTAGTATGTGCCGTTTTGTTACGAAAGTCAAAAGTTGGGCACTTAAAGCTCTATGAGATCATTTTGGAAAACCAAAATGTTTTGATATTAACTAACTTCGAGTAGAATTTGATAAAGTCTCTGTGATAATTGCAATGTTTCAAAATAACCTGTACAGTAATTTTCAATGACTAAGAATTGACAGGCTAATGTTATTATGGAAATGCATAAGAAATAATTACATAACGTTCGGTTATCTTAACTCGTTATGAGCTTTATATTTACATGGTAACACTATGCACATGACATGCAAGAATACTCAGAAAATACTTGACTCACTGTGCCACCAAATGGCATTTTGTCAGTTGAGCAATCATAGTCTACAGAGTACGTTATTTATTGCATGACTTGATGCTAGAACTAACAAGGAAAACGTTATGTAAATGGTAGGAAACTATAATTATTACCATGCAATCCTTCACTACCGTATCCCGCAACACGTACGTTCTACGCCAGTTTGGGACTAGTTTTATTTCTGCCCATTCGATATTTACATACACTTTACATGTTTTATTACATATTTTGCTTTGTAAATCGGGTCGAACATTTTAGGTACCGGCTGTGAAAAGCAATGTTACATTACCATATGTATAATTTTATAGTCAGTCCTTACAACAGACATAACCAACGACATACTAAATGAACACATATTTGTAGATGGGGAGCTAGCAAGATTTAAGCTTTTGATGTTCATTACTTATTCATGTATTGTGAATGTATCAGAGTTTGGAATAACTCCTACAAAAATTGTATGCAGAACGCAGACACACGTATACGTTTAGAATTGCTTACAAATAACCACACACATATTTAGTTTGGTCAGAAGGTCAGATATGTAGTTGCATGGTCAACGTACTTTATTTTATGCTTCAATTTTATACATGTGATACACCGCGGGTTATATTCTCTTAACCATTATTCATAGTATCTGAATAAGCTCAGTTATTATTTGACACGGAAAGAGTATTCATTTAAGTGTGTTTCTTTAGCAGTTGAGTGTAAGAGTTGTTTGTGAATCGCAATTCGGATAATTTGAGAATAATACAAATTTTATGAATTCATTTGCGCTAGAGTTTTTAAACAATAATGTAAAAGAGAATCAAACGTTTTACAATATCAATATGACTTTGGACAAGGCAACATGTTCCTATTGTGAAAAGGTGTTCACATCTGAAGGTGGTTTGAAACTACACACAAATATTCATCTTGGAATTCACAAGTGCATATTTTGCAACAAGTCCTTTTCTCATGCCGAACATCTTTTTCGTCATTATACAACACATACATGTGAGAAACCTTACTTCTGCAAATTGTGTGACTCATCGTTTGCTCAAGCAGCCGTTTTAAATAAGCATATTAAGGCCCATACAGGGGAAAAGCCTTTCTCGTGTGACATTTGCCAAAAATCATTTCTTCATAAAGGCAATCTGAGGGGGCATCAACTAGTACATAGTGGGCTCAAGGAATACAAATGCAATCATTGTGACAAAGGTTTCCAGTTTAAGTTCAAATTGACAAGACATTTGAACACCCACCTATCTGAAACGCCTTTCCAATGCAATTTATGTCACAAGTTTCTTACATGCACTACTGAGCTCAAGACTCACATTCAAAGGCATACTGGAGAGAAGTCCTATCGCTGTGAAGTTTGTCACAAATCATTTGCATCAAAACCAAGTCTTCGAAGCCATGAATATGTGCACAACATAACCAAAAGGCATTACTGTAAATCATGTAATAAAATGTTTCCAAGGAAAGCTGCTTTAACCAGACACATGAATATTCATAATGGTTTGAAAACATACAAGTGCGAATTTTGTGAAAAGTCATTTGCTGATCGAAGCAACTGGCGGAGCCACGAAAAACGGGTCCACTATCAAATTAAGAAACACAAATGCAACTTGTGTGACAAACTATTTGCTAACAGGAGTGATTTAGTAGTGCACATGAGAAGCCATACCGGCGAAAAGCCATTTTTGTGCTCAAAATGCCCTTCTTCGTTCCCATTATCAAGTATGTTAAAGAAGCACGTGGCAAGCCAGCATCAATGAAATATAAGGGTTGACGTAACTAAATCTTAAAACTTTCAAATCAGAAAACTAGCTGTGGCATGCTGTCAATACTGACTACAGTTTCCATAGAAACGTCTTTCTTTCTGTTGAGCATCAAAGCCAATACAATGCCATATTACTGGGTTGGCAACCAATCTTTAATTTTCCGAAATATTTTTCATGCTAAATGTGCAAGCTATTGTTTATATAAAATTCAAATAAAGAAACAAAGCCACATTTAGCGAGACCACTCAAAGAGGTGATTCGGGCAAACACATAAAACTCAAAAGTGTCAAATAAGTATTATTTATCCCGACATAAATCTAACAATCTTTGTCTTTATATGCATTATCAATGCAATACAACAAGTATACAAATGTTATAAATTTTAAGTCTTATAAAGCAATTTGTTTGTAAAAAACTATTATTTTTATTTCTTATTAGTTCTTATTCAGTTCTTATTGTAATTTTGTCTCTATGTTTATGTTATATTTGAGATACTAATTCAACAAACTTCACATTTAATACATATTATACAATAAACCATAAAAGTTTTTAAAAGACCAAACTTTTGTAAGACATTACTTTGGTTATTACGGTTAACTGGATAACATTTTTCGCCTGAAAACTTTCCCACAACAGTTCGTACATTTAAACAACTAAACTAAAAGAAGATGTTCGAGCATGAAACGTGATACTCTTGAGTGTCGACTTTGTAGAAACTCGTTTCGTGATGTTTCATAATTTTGTGCTCAGTACAGTAGGCATAAAAATAAAAAACTTTCTTGAATAATAGGGGCATTTTCAAACGTAGTATTTGCGAAAAACTTTATTATAAAGCGATGCTCTCATGGTGCATCGACTAAAGATTTTCATGTCTGACCCATATGGTATCTGAAAATAGCATAGGATTACAAATTTGATGAAACAATAATTTGAGATAAACTAATATAGCAATGAAAGATTTTTGAAAATTAAGAGCAATGAATTATTTAGGCATCTTAAATTCGCGAAACGAATCATTTTATTAAATTTCATACACATAATAATATACATTCTTGTCTAAAAGTTCAATCCTCTCATTGAAAGGAATTAAACAAAAAACGAAAAATACCATTACATGATAGCAATTGAACTATAACAACGTTTGAGAAATTTTGTAGATTTTATAACTGATTCAAAAAAATGACTGTGTACAATTTATCGTTGCACCCAATCATGCAGTGGATACACCTGTGTTGTTTTATATTAAAATATGTTGTATTCGCTCACATAGTTTTTGATGAAAATGCAGAGATATTGGATAGCAGTTACTTTGCTCAAATATTAAAATTATAAGAAAGGGGTATCAAATCAAGATATTAAATATGTCGTCCATATGTGAAGGCATAGTTACGAAACAAAAGATCGCTTTTCTTCTGTATGCATGTACTGTTGTCAAAATTGATCAGTTTTCTCAAGCTGTATTGAGTCGTAGTTGGTTCTTTCTGAATCACGGTGAATTTAAGGGATTTTTTTTGGACAAATCGTTTTAAATACAAAGTATGACGTGATTGTGTAAATCAGTATAAAAACTAACTCATGTACTATGGCACAAGACCAAAAGCATAGATTTTGACGGAGTGGACAAACAATGTTATGTCAAAATGTCAATGTCAACCTTTATTAGTGTTATTTTCATCAATTTTAACATTAAACATTATTCCGGAATGCCTTAAAACGGCAGATTGCATACCTTTATACAAAGGAAAGGGTAAAATGTCACAGGCTAGCTCTTACAGGGCAATTTTCAACTTATCTTTTTTGACAAAAGTTTTCGAGAAACTATTATTGCATAGATTAAATAAGATGGTTGAGCCTTCATTATGTGATGCACAGCATGGTTTTAGAAAAAGAAGATCATGTGAAAGTGCTGTATCATTATTATCACAAAACATACTCAACACAGTCGACAAACGAAAAGGTAAGGTATTAGCTGTATTTATCGATTTTCGAAAGGCTTTCGATAGCGTGAATAGAGTTTTACTAATTGAAAAAATGATAAATGAATTCAGTGTTGAACCCTATATGGTTAAATTATTTCGTAACTACTTCACAGACAGAAAATTCAGAATAATAAACGGCGATTTTAGCAGTAAATATTATAATATAAATAATGGTGTCCCGCCAGGATCTTGTCTAGGTAGTATACTATTTTCGCTATTTATAAATTCAATTTCCAAGGTCATTGACCTCCCACATTACCT